>PYST01000305.1:0-46481 GCA_003049485.1 Ophioceras dolichostomum | reverse complement strand
GCCGAGTCGATTATATCGGCGACGTGAGCCCGTTTGGCTTTCCGGACGGTGGAGTGGAAAGTTTGGATTTCCTCCGTTGCTAGGCCGCTGTAGAGGTGTTTGGCATCGTACTTTGGACTTAGGCGATGCGATAAATGCCTCGTATGGTCTGGTCCATTGAAAGATAGTACAGCTGTTGGAAGGCCAGGGTTCCAATTGGAAAAGACACGCGTGTGGTAAGCCGATTCTATTGATCTGAATGATGTACGAGGAAGGGAAAAAGCTTGTCTACGTGTGGGCCGGAGGGAGTGCTTTTGTAGGCGACTCCTGAGGGTCCACGTGATCTGAGGTCTGTTGAGGTGGATGCCTTGATGACTGAGGCAACTAGTTCCTCATGGGTGCAGAGAGGTGCACCCAGTGGTTCAACAACAGCAGATATTTGTCCAGAGCCAACGTAGGCTCCGAACGGAGACACACTCTGCAAACATTGAGTTTGCAGAGCCAATGGTGATTTTCCACTCGCGATTAGAAAAGTTTGAAAGCCGCGATGTCGTACATGTATCATCAGTGACGGTCGGGAAGCACAGCGCAAGCCCACTACAAATTCGCTCTCCACTTCTCTCTCCCAGAGGTCAGGCACGAACCTTAATTTTTGTGTAACGAAAGTTAAACCCGTCAAAGTTCGGCTAGAATTGTGAGCTGTGGGTTATCATAAGGAGTGACTTTGGCGTGCAAGTCCGAGGAGGAATCATACATTAGACATGGCTCTGTATTCATAAGCTCCCCAAAATTGATTCGGCAAACAGATTCAGCAAACATATTTGGCAAACCTATTTGGCCTCGCCCGCCTGCAGACATCGTATCCAGTGTGTGATGGTGAAGTCGCCCACGAGCCTTCGATACGACAGACGGCACAAGGGACGACCGTCCTTAGCGAAATCGACCCAAATATGCCTGGACGCTGGAGCGACGTCGAAGCCGGGTTCGAACCAACAGGATGCGAGCAGCAATATCTTCTCTTTGCAAACGAATTTATTCAGGGAACGCGAGAGAGAAAAAAGAGAGTCGATCGCCTTTCAGAGTCATGAACAGCGCACAAGTTCTAGGATGGTTCCCTCGCTATCGCGACTCGAAACCCCCCCAATCCCATCAGTGCAACACAACTTCCTATACCCTCCCTCTTCGTTGTCATCACTCTTTCCGTCTGTTAAGACTAAGCCATCAATCTGTCCAATAGCTTACCCCGAATTAACTCAAGCTCCCCCTGACCATCCAGCCGGCTAAAGTCGTCATGTGTTGGTACACCGCTTCCTACAGCAGGTGTGGCAAGGCCACGGCAGTCAACTTGGGGTCCTGCACCATCTCTCGCTGCAAGCAACAGGTACGGGCCCCTGTCCCGCCGGCCGCCGGTATCCTCTGCAGTACGTGCAAGTAGTAGAAGTAGTAGTAGTAGTAGGATTTAACGCCGGGCTCGGCCCGGCTTCGACAGCCGGCCGTTAGCAACCTCCCGGGGGGTATCTCGGCGCGCGTTCTATCTCGCTAATATACATAAATGGACAGAGGGGAGACAGAGGCGAATCGTGCCTTGCTGGGTACGGGCCCAAGCCCTGCAGGGGGTAATGGGGGTTCGTTGACGCGACCCCGCGCCTTCAGGCGCACGGAGGGTTCGTCTGGCGGCTTAGGCCGCATTGAAGGTTGAAGTACCGGTGTTACTCCTCATCAGAAATCTCGGAATCGCTTCCAAGAGGGGTCCCTAGGCTTAAGGTCCGCTCGAGCCGTGCAGGGCGCGGGCGGGCTGCCCTCGGGTGGGCGGCGAAGTATTTAGTGATCTCGGTGAAAGCCCGGAAGATGTCGGGTGCCCGAGGCTCTCTTGGTAAAATCTACGGCGGCGGGCTCGGTCCGGTGGCGTAACCGGCTGGTCGTCCTGAGGCCACGGCCATTCTCTCCACACAGCCCGCGAGTAGCGGCAGTGCACCAGATGCTCGGGGGAGGTCCCTTTCCAACACCAGGCGCACATGGTCGCTGCGCCTTGGTGGTTGAAGCGTTCGTGATAGGCTTCGAAGTTGCCGTGACCAGTTCGCATGGCTAGGAAATGGCCCAACAGGGGCCTTGGCAGGCTCAGCTCCTTGGGCTCCTTTCTCGGCGTGTACCAGAGACCCCAGCTCTTGTAGGCGGCGGACCGGTCCCGCTCCTGCGTGCGCCACCAGTCCTCCTCCACGCCCGTGAGAATGGCCCTCAGCACCGTGCCAGCCCCGCTGTACGTGGTCTGCTGTGCCCGCGGGTCTGGGTCGGGGGGTCCGGTGGCGCCGGCTGCAGTACGTGCAAGCCGAGGTCGAGTGCGCCATCCTCCTCCAGGAGCCCGAAGCTGGGCAGAGAGTTTGTCAAACGTCAGGTATCTAGCATCTGGTGAGTCCGAGGAGTGCTACCTTTTGATGCGGAACGTATGTTAGTCTGCTTTGCAAATAACTAAATCTGGGCATGGCAAGATCATGTCGTTCTTCTGCCCAGCAAAGCAGAACTACATGTCTCGTCGTCTCGTCGCCTCAGGCCCGGACTTCTTTTGAAACTTTCTGTGTCTATATCTGATCAATGGATGAAGGGAGTTAAGGAAGAACTTAGAAAGGGGTGGCCGTGGACTCGAACGACATCTCCAGCTGGACCTGGAATATCATAACGTTCGTTGCGTCCATCAAAGTTTAGCCAGTGAGAGTTATCATAACTTTCGAATTCGTATGCCGGTCTTTCAACACTGTTTATTGCTGGTCAATACAGTCTATGGTTGCTCCCTGCACCACCGAATGCCCTTTATCTCACAGTCTGTAAACTCTATGCACCACCCTCCCTGGGAAATCTCATATTACAAACAATACAAACAGAGGCTTCGTCGAAAAGAGTTTCCGCCTCCTTAGCAGCCGTTGTTCGACCCGTTCAGCATGTAGACAGCAATGCAAAACACGCAGGCCTGGCTAGAGGGCCTCCCCATCCACGGGCCCGTGCCGTTGCACATGGGCGCGCACGCGGAGTTGGGGTCGCACTTCTTGCCCCGCGCCATCAGCTTGGCCGTGATCTCGCTCGGCTTGGTGCCCAGGAGGTCGCGGGCCTGCAGCTTGGTCTCAGCGCTCTCCAGCTTCGTATCCGTGACGATGGGAGGCGGGAAGAGGTCCATCATGCCCTCCATGAAGGCGGCCGTGTCTGCATCGGCGAGGGAGCTCGAAAAGATGTCGGCGGCTAGGTAGCGCGATATCATAGGGTTAGCTTGGTGGGAGCCACATTCACGTCCTGTGGACCAGACGGGTAAGGTCCGCAGGTCGTGCTGGGCATGGTATGGGATGGCTTACCGAAGGCAAGTTGCGAGAGAGGGGTGAGAACGAGAATGACGGCCTTGAGGAATTGCATTTTTTGCGATGTGGAGCGGGTTTCGCGGCGGTAGCTAAGACAGACGAAGTCCCCGATAAGAACGAGGGGCGATTGGTGTTTTCCTTGTAGAAATACAAATACCCGAGAGTGATGGATGGCTGATCATGAACAAAGGCCAACATCCACCTCCGAGAGAGGAACGTCGTCGTTTTATTGATGCCACCCACACCAAAAGCCCCAAGACTGACCTTCGAGAAGCCACTCAGCCGCACGGCCACGCCGTTGCCGCTAAGGTAGGTTGGCACTTGGCGATGCCCTCAATTTGACAGACTGATAGTTCTAATTCTCGCCTCTCGTACAACCGCACCCTGTTTGTTTCGACCGAGCACATAAGCCGCAGGCAGAGGAGACAGGCGGCATCGCATTGCGTATCTGAGTGGGGTCCAGGACGTGCATACCACTGAACCGGTCGCTCTGAGGAGGTTCGTTCCCGTCTGGTCCCACACGTTGCTTGGCGGCTGGGTTTTTCTGTTTTCCTCGGCGATTTATCGAGTGAGCGGCCTCACGAGGTCGGCGTTTACTGTGGAGCCCGCTCTGCAACGACCTCTCATAGGGCTACTGCGCTCCGAAAAACTGTCATGTATGGAGTACAGCTCCTCGATGTTTCAATTGATCTCTTCTCCTTCTATTCGCGTTGATATATGTGCCACGGGATCAAGATCTGGATGCCTGGTTTGCCAGGAGGACAATGCTTGATAAGATAATCACTACCTTCTCACCTGTGTGCCTAGGTACCTGTTTGAAAGTTGACTTAAGCCTCACTGTGTAGTTTAAATTGATGACATCAAAGCGTGCAGGTATTGTGATATAGTATGTTTGATAAACTACCTACGTACCTACTACCTAGGTACCTACCTACTTACCTAGGCAGGTAGGTACCAAGTATTTTTTCGTCTTCTCGTCGACTCCCCAACAGTCATCCCGCCGTGGTGGCCGCCTGTCGTGGTGCGATCTTGCGTTAACCTGTCGTGGTGCAATCTTGCGTTAACCTGTTGTGGTGTAATCTTGTGTGAAAATGGTACTTCGGTCGCGTCCTTCCAGTCCAGGCGAATAATCCTACCATCATGATCAGCAGCGTCCACTGGGATGATGTAGTAGCTCCCGACGCCTTTCTGGCGTTCACCCACGGCGCGTCGCACGTCGAGCTGAAGTTGATCCCGGCTCGTCCACAGTTTCGGCCAGGGAGGAGCGCCCGCCGAGCGGTCAAGGGCGCCTACGGCCGCGGACAGCTTCGGGTCCTCCGGCCTAGGGCCGTCCTCGCGTTGAAAGTGCTCTTCCATGGCTCGAACCCGCCGCGCGGACTCGTTGATCAAGACTAGGAAGTCTAGGCAGCTCTCCACGTTTCCCTTGACCGCCTCGGTGAGTCCAGTCCACTCAGCCCGCAATTTGTTCCCCCACTTCAGAACCGGATCGCCGCCGTCTTTGCTGCCGTCTTTGTCGCCGTCTTCAATGTGTCCGGCGCTCCCGTGATAGAGCCACTCCATTGTCGTGCCGACTGCAGCCATGTCTCCCTGCACCAGGGGAATACGAACCGCCAGCTCGTCGGGGGCTGTTTCGATGGCTGTGCCGAAGTTGCCGAGATGGAAGTCCGGAAAGTGGCCTCTGCCAGCCCACGACATTGGCGAATGGCGCAGTGTGCGATGTCATTCTTAATCATGGCCTTCACGGCTGATAGATAGCAGTTGAACACCCGAGCACCTAAGGCGGCAGGGAGCTGATGGCGCTAGACGTCAGCGCAGATACTCTTGAGAGAGCGCAGTGTGAAGTGCTGGTAGTACAGCGATGCCTGTGTTGATCGGTCCGGTTTGACGAGGGCGGGAGACGCCTCTGTGCATGCGCTTCGGTAGGGGTCCCCTCCTACGAGGGCCGTCTCCCGAGAGAGGTTTTGCCCGGTCTTCGCTTCGCGTCGAGACTTTCATGTGAAGGATTCGTAAAAGCCATTCTGGTTCGGTTTGCGAGAAACAACGCAGTGCTCCACGCACTCGTCCGCTTGTCGTTCAAACGAATTACTGTAAGTACCACGCTTTGGGCGCGTTGGGCGCGTCGGTGTCGTTGAAGGCAGCTGCGTATACTCGGCTTGAAATGACTGTTGGTAGTTGGCGAAGCAGCAGGAAAATGCTAAGGGAGAAGCTGTCGTTGCGAACCGCAGCCGGAGAGGTCCAGCCAGGGAGCACGAGATGGGGCCAGCGGTCTCATTTATAGGACTGGGCTGCCGCAAAGTCGGACCCCAAATACGGTGGTGGTCGATCAGTCGGCTAACTCTAGACACTAGAGAGTCCACAAGACACGATAACATGGTAACCTGCTCTCCGGCTTTAGACTTCAATGGCCCTCTGCTCCATCACAGGGGAGGGGGGAGGACGCCAGGGAATGTAGCGCGCAAGTCACTCGGCCTCGGTCCCCGGTTGCTGCTGTGCCTGGAACTCGACGAGGCAAACAATTTGTCCCATTGCCACTCGCCGCTCACCTGTTAGGAAATGTATCCCAGTCACCGATTCCCTCCCACGGCCGCTTGTCGTCGACTTGACATAACGCCCGGGCCAACCCCACGTCGTAGGCCGCACGATCTCACTGACCAGGCGATCAGTCCGTGGTGATCAGGTATCTCACAGCTGCGTATAGATAGTGAAATGCCAGTTGCAGGGACTAGTGTCCCCAGAGAGCCCCGCAGAGCGAGTTGTCTGTCTGGTGTCTCGGGGAGGGAGGATCCTTTGGTCACGGGGCGAAAGCTGCTCTACTCGATTCGGTGATGCCCATCACTACGCAGTACCTGCTCACCATCAGTCACACGCATGTCTGCCAGCGCAGGAAATACTTAGCGGCCGCGTCGAGTTATCAGTGCGCGTCTGGTGCTTCAAGTTAAGCTTTGGGTGCTGAAGTGAGTGCTACACCGTACAACAGGACCAAAAGCGCACAGGTAGGCACTAGTGATGATTCGAGTGAATAGGCCTCTGTTGCCGCCGCCGTGATATGTAAATCAATCTGTGTAGGAATATGCCGTGATTTTAACAGTATGGTGACAACCTGGAAGTCCAAACAGCCCAGAAACAAGCGACGAGTGAAGCATCCAGAGTGTTTATCCTTGGCCGAGAAGCGAAGGATTTGGACCCCGTCGGCGGGTCCCGCTCGGTTTTCCCATATCAATCGGCTCCTCACCTGCACAAGAGAAAAATGCCATCGGGGCTGTGTTGAGAATTGCTGAAGCGAGTCGAGTTACGGCACGGCACGCACGCATTCCCCGCTCGCTTCAGTGGATTCTATTCAGGGGCCAAACATTGCTGATTGCCTGATTAGAGCGCGGCCAGGGTGTTGATAAGCAGCGTTGTTAATGTTGAGAGCGCCGGAGAATTCGAAACTTAGCGTCAGTCATCATTAGCGATTGGTGATTGGTGATTGGATTCGACCACAAACTCGCTTTTCTTCCGTTCCTCGGTTGCTCGGTTTCGTTCACACCATGTAAGATGCGAAGAATGGTGAGAGAGAGACCAAGCGAGCTCACCGCGATTTCTCGCCATCAATCCACCGCCCGGTTTGTCATACAGGCGCGGCCCGCGTGAACACAGCGCATCTCCCAATTGACTCAGGGGCCCCAACACTGAACCAAGAGATCAATTCCATCGCCACCGGTACCGGCCACCCCCAACTCTGCGCTCTGTAGCTGCAGCCATCAATAGTTCAACTGTTGATAGCCGCCAGAAATCCACCGTCAATCGTTGCTTTGTTGAATCTTTTGCTATCCACACGGCCAGCAGGCCTGATTGGCAGCGCCGCCGTGGTTGATTGGGGCGCTACCGCAAATAGTTTGGTGCTGATTTACAAGCGGCCCAGCGGCCCCATCAGAGTGCGGCACAGCGGGCGGAAGACCGAATCCTTCGGCGCAAAGCCTGGTCAACTGGAGCTTCGTCCATCTACTGACGCTCGTTTTTGCGTAGCATCGAGAATGTGCCTCTCTCGCCAAGCGAGGGTTGATGAAGGGGGAAGGAGGAAGAAAGGGTCCGGAGAGATGTGCGCGGGGTCGAGGCACGATAGAGAAGCAAGCAAGGAGGATTGCTGATTGACAAAGATTGTGGGAGACAACACCACCGCCTGATCCTTCTCGCTTCCTCCTTTCCGAACCTCCCATCTACGTCGTAGCTATTTTCCCAACTGTCGCGCTTTCACGAGGTGTCGACCGAGCGAGTCGCCCACGGAATATCCTTCGCTGGACTCTCGCCGGATTTGTGAACGCCGTAGATCGACCGGCTCTTTCGAAACTCGACACTGGGCATTTCTTATCCGGGGCGCATCCAACCTACCGACCAGCCTGGCGCGATCGCCATGATCCAGCAAAGACCGATACTCCAGGCGACCGACGAAGGCTATCGGGCGTCCAACTACGAAGGCCTACAAATGGCGACCGATGAGATGGGGCTGCACCCAGTAGAGCCCGGCTACCAGCCCGCGCCATTAGTGGCCGAGAAGTTAGGCTCGACACCGACCGTCTCGCAATCGCAATACTCGGTGATCTCGCCGTTCTCAGCAGCGACCGCCCAACCCGCCATCACAACAACCGCTGGCGCCGGCGTGGCTGCCCTGTCGGCCGGCGCCGGTCAGATTCATCCAGATCTTGACCCCTACGAAGCCCAGTATGGAGCAGCCCGCAGCCTCGGGTATGACGACTCGGCGAAACCGCCTTCATTACCGCCAACCGGCACATCAACATCAGGGGGAGGGCGCGACGCGAGGATCCTGGGCTTGAGGAGAACGACTTTTTTCTTGACGCTCAGCAACATCGCATTCGCAATCGGTCTTATCCTCGTCGGTGTCCTGGTCAGCAGGGACAGGAACAACTCCTCTTCCTCCTCCACATGCGCGAGTGGTGCGACGGCCGCGAGCGGGGAATCATCAGGAACAGCTACGTGAGTGTCTCAATCTCATCACTTTTCCAGACCACGATGGAGGCCAAAACAAGCCAAACCAACCCACCATATGGCAAACCAATCATCCTAACATTCTTCCTCGCTCATCACAGCTCCTCCGTCCCAATAGCCACCGGCACAGTCTCCCCCTCAGCAGTCTGCTTCGCCACGACCTCCATCGCGTCCGGCACAAGACTAGGCACGCCCATAGTCGACTGTCCCCGGACCCAAAACCTCACCCGCTACATCGTGCCCAACACAGGTCTTACCTTTGAGCGCGCCTGCAGCATCGACTACAGGGGGAACGACCTGGGGCGGTTCCCCGTCGTGTCGATGCTGGACTGCCTGCACCTATGCGCCCAGCTGAACCTGTACCCGAGCTCAGCCATAGGGAAATGCATGGGCGTGACGTGGGTGTTTGGCGACGGGCTCCAGGGGCTGGGCGTGAGCTACTGCTATCCCAAGACGAACGTCACAGATGGGGTTGTGTTTCGGGGTGATGCGGAGAGTGCCGCTTTGGTGAATACGTGAATAGGGGGCTTCGGGGAACTTTCGGGGGAAGCTAGGGGGCTAGGTTGGATAGTGTTTCGGTGATGTACTACTACTACTATTCGATGCAAATATTAATGACAGAAAAGTACGTGGGACATGTAACCGTCCCAGACATAGACTGAGCTCATGGGGACATAAATGGGTTGTCGAAATTCCTTCGCATAAAGCGATGAAGGCTGACACAGGTGTGCCCAAGCTCAAGACGCCTTCCACGAAAGTCACCCTACACAAATCTCTCGATATGGGGCGGCACTCCTGCACACAAGTTTCCATTATAGAATTTCCGCAGTCCGGTCCTGCCCACCCTCTTGCATTCAGGACCTTCCGCTACAATCCCTCGGTGACCAGGAGGCAGCCACTCCAAAAGCACAACACGCTATAGGGCTTCAGATTTGCCTAAAGACAAGATGGGCTGCCTCTGTTCGCGAATAAACGGGTGACTGTCCTCCCCTCGTGTATTAGTGGCAAATCGCTTCAGGTAGCTGCCAGAGAAGGGGAGGGAAGTCGTTCTGCAACTAAGCTAATAGCCGCTCAGCCCTGTGAGTAAACACTACTAAAGCTCACATCCTCTGCTGCGCCCCTCAAGGCCCGGCAGAGAGCTTGAAGTGAAATTTGCCGGTCGTCACATGGCGCTGTCGGCATTCCTTCCGTTTCATTGGGCAAGCCTGGGGAACACCTCCCCCGGTGTGTCATGGCCACTGAGGATGGTGAAGCCGGGGCCCGACCTGAAGCCCGGGTCGGACAGCCACTCTGGCTGTCAACCCACTGGCGGCTTTACCGGCTTTACCATGATGCGCGAGTCTGGCACTAGCGGAGCGCTCAAGTATGTCGTCGTGTCACAGATGCTCATCGTGGGCAACACCTCGAACCTACTGCAAGGCATGCGCACTACACGAGCCAGCCCGCCGGTTACCAAAGTCGGTCACTACCGCGGCTTTCTTACTTCAGGCGTCGACGTCGAGTTGGGTGGGATGAGATAAGCCGAACTGTACAAGTACGCTTTCCCTGCTGCCCACAGTGCCGGCCGAACGAATGTCGTCGTCGATGTCTCACACGTCCTGCCTTCGTACCGTGGCCAGGGGCTGGGGCAGAACTACCCCGGAGGCTGGAGCCTGGTGAAAGAGGAGAGAGTCCGGGGAGGCCTCAGTATGAAGGGTTCGGGATTTATGACAACGTAAGTGGGTTAACTAGGGACTGGAGACGAGATACTGGTTATTTCAACATGACCCGACTGATGGTACATGCATATCTCGGGCAATTGATCAGGGATGGAACCGAGCAGGGTCGTGGCGCGTCTCCTGTGGCCGCTTCGACGCGCCTTCGAGACGGAAGACCTTCGTTTGCGACAGTTACGTAGATGATCCAGCGGTGTATGGTGTCTCCATTCTTGGGTAAGTTTTCAAACCCGGGGACGCGTAATTGTGCAGCAAGTCGCCTGCAATCCCTGTCAATGGTAGGTCAAAAGGAGTAGTCATCATCATCATCATCAGCATTAGCTTTAGCGAAGCCGAACTAGGACAGTTCGCTGAGGCCACGAATTGGACCCCTGCCACTGCTACCGCATCAAAGGACTGCCGGGATTGCGATTGTTGAGTCCAAGGAACGGTCGGAGTGGGCGCCCGGCCAGAAAACAATGGCACAGAAGCACCGCGGCCCCTCAAACAATGGGGAACTTGCCGCCCCGCTCCATCGGCTCGAATGTATTTCATTATCTCCATGCGGTTGCTTGCGCCCAGTGTTCACACAATGACTTGCCAATATCACAGGCCGGGCATCGTCTATACACGCACCCACATCCACATCGAGGGTGCTCATCACTCCCAACTCTCCATCCAGCCTACCACCTGTTCTACCCCACTCAGTCCGAGTCCTCTCACCATGCCTTGCACAGATCAATCCTTGGAATTCTGGGTAAACCCCCCGAGTACATATGTGATGTCCTCAATTCTCAGAAGAGGCTGGGGAGGGCAAGGGGCACCTGCGGTACAACAAATGAATCCCCCGCTGCTGCCGTCCCCTGTCGCGCCGCCGACCACCCTCATGCCACCAACCACCATCGAGCCGCCGGTCAAAATTACAGGACCAGTCGACGAGCCTTTCAACCCAAAGCCTCTACGGCTAGCCCCGATTACATCTTTTCACGGGACGCGATCCGACCTGGCCTGGCATAGGTTCGTAACTAGTAAGGGGCCTGATACTTGGAGAGAGAGCCGCCCGTCGGCGAGGTACAACTCAGCGTGCGTGAGTTTCGAGCCTGACTCTCGAAACCAAATGGAGGTTGTGATGATTTGTTCGCAGAGTTCCTTGCGAGATCCTATGGACTGGCTTTTGACGGAACCAGGCGGCGGGTGCGTCCCGGACTGTCAGCTTCATCGATCATCAGCATGGGATGGATGTAATTGTGCCGTTCAGCAACACTGTGTTATTCCTTGGCGGCCTACGTAGGTGACTGGTGGGGCGAAAATAGACGGGAATGCCAGAGATGTAGTCGCCTGGAAGTCTTAATAGCATCATATCTACCTAGCCATAGTGTTATTCATTGGGTAGTCATGTCAACAGCGGTGGCGGCTGCTGCTTAGATCCTCAGCTCAGGTGGTGTGTAGGTAGAAAAAGAGGAGTCCGATTTGGTCATTTCGTGAATAGGGGCTGCCATTAGCACTTCCGGCCACAGATGCTACGAGATCGTTCCTCGAGAAGCCCGAGGAGACACAGGATATAGTCGGCGTCGCGAGTGATGGAGCTGTGGCGACGCGAACCGCGCAGGACGACCGCCTGGTGTCTGGGGCACTCTGTATGCTAGTCTATCCCCGTGCTATCTGCTGGATGCGCACGATATTTATGCCACGGGAAAAGCTGCAGCCCATGACGGTCTCTTGTCTGGCGTGGCTGGGGACACGTTGCTTTGGTGCATAGCTACCTGGGTAGGTACGTAACTTTCGGGAATGCGTCAAACTCAGTAACCCCTCAGGCTCTCGCGATTGAAGGGGCAGTCTGGGCCTCGCATACCAGCAAGTATTCCCAAAAAAATCTTGTTGAAGGTCCGAAAATATGTCACCAGGCTAGTCGTAGAGTAGCAGCCGAGCTACGACACGACGGGCGACGCTCGAGTGATGTCGACGTGCAGTTGTGACTTCGGAGGTGCGGCAGCGCCGGCAGGGAATCTTGGCAAATGGAGGGGGCGGCCCTACCTATATCACTTCCGTGAGCGCCCGGCACAAAGCCAGCGCGGCCATTGGCGCTGCAATACTTCTAATAAAAACTTATTGCGTTTCTGGTTACCCGGCCTACAAAGCATGACCCTCCAAGGTGCATGCAAATAGCTGAAAAAGAGACAGGGTCCTCGAGGGACCCAGTGGGTGCGTCATCAGCAGTTGTTCCCGGTTTTGACGCTCCTTTCCCTCCCGTCCGGGAAGTTGCCAGTACCCATTCCCGACTGCATTCTCAGCCTCCATCTTGTGACTCATTCAGCCAGATATCAGCGCCACCCAATGGCCCTGATGACAAGCATTCTAGCTAACCATCCAAAAGAGACACCAAAGGAGAAGTAAGGAGTGGTGAGCAGATACGAAGGCTTCCCAGCCCAGGGCGCCTCTGATATCAAGAGAAGATAGACGATGGAAATTAGAAACCAAGACAGTTGGTCTCAAAAGTGCCCTATTCATTTTAGTTTCGACTCGGCGTGGGATGTCGTCTTGGCGCTGTGTTGTGTTGCTCTTCGGCGCTGGGTGAATGAGCAGGTGGTGGATATTACCATCCCATGGCATGTTGACAACCCCAAAAGCAATCTGCGCAGGATTCCTCTGCGTATGCTTTTGTGCCCCTTTGAGTCTAGGCACAGGCCCTGGTGATGATGGGGGCTGCTCCACGACATGTGGTCTGGCTCTCCCTCTCCAGCTGCATCGAGAATTATCAACTGAACTTGTCTTGGCTCTACCCACTCATAACCACGAGAGGGACCGGAGGGGCCCCTCATCATCACCAGCCAGCTTCCACTACACTAGTGTCAATGTCCAATGTTCCCCGCAAGTAAGATCATTTTTAGTCCAAAGTCTGCAGTTGCCTCAACCCATGGAAGCCAAGGTACAATACCTGTGTCAAGCTTCGCAAAGAAGGTTTTCTTTTTTTTTCCCAATGAACTGATATGCGGGCAAATATGCAGCTCTGCGGGTCTAGGTTTTGGTCGACGTTTGTCTGGGCAGCGTGCTGCTCTCTCTTTGTGGTTGTCATCAGTCATCAATGGTGGAGGTTTGGAACATGGATCACGCCCAGGCGCCGCGACGCCAGTCCGGTTAGGGGAAGCCGAAAGGACCGAATAACGGAGCTGTAACCGGCCAGACTGGCTTTTCAGCGCTTCCAAGACTTCTCCCATGAGAAAAGTTGCCACGGCAAAAAAAAAAAAAATAAAGAAAGAAAGAGGCACAGGCGAGGGTTGCCTGACAGTCGCGGGGCACAAGTCCAATGGCGCCTTGCGCTAGTCTGGATGTGGGACCTGATCTGATAAGATGGAAAGATAACAGGAGAAGGGAAAGGTAACGTGTTGGGATGGATTCATTGGGATGGGCACGAGAGCAGGCTAGGCAAAGCAAGGCAGTCGCACTCAAGCTGCGACGGAAGATCCCGGCACCCGGAAACAGAATCCGGCCTTGCAGAAGGATTGGAAAATTGAATGAATTGAACCGACTTGCATCCTCCCTCGCTCGTTCGAAACGAATAAAGCTTCACCCACCAGAAAGTCAAGGCCGTTCGTCGGAGCTTGGGCAAGGCCTGCCGGTCGATGCCGGGAGGACGGACAGCGAAGCAATTGGGCGGGCAGGGAGGCGGGGGAGAAGAGGGACTCTAGCAGGCAAGTCGAAGGGTCGCAAGCTGGCATGACTTGAAGGCCAACCAGGCACGTCTCGTCACATCAAACTTGCTGGCAAGCGCGCCAAAAACAGCATAAACAGTACGTAACAGCTTCTGACTGCTGGGATCTCTGATGAGATGAGCTTGCCCCAAGATGGGATCTCCGAGGAAAGGACTGTGGGCAGTAACCCTAGAGGTGGCCTACTCCTCCTGGCCGGCCCCTGCTCAAGAAGGACAAGAAACGAAAGCTCCCGCGTCGGCGCTGCAGAAAAAAAAGCTGCTGCAGCTTGTACTTTCTTTTCTTCCCCCGTTCAGTCTCATTCTGGACAACGTCGTATGGCGAGCGGGTTGCTCCATCAGCTGTTATGGGGCTGATCACGCAAATCTCTTTCGCTGGGAAAGCGCGCCAAGCATTTTGCATCCCTGCAAGCGGCTTCTCGCCCTGCAGGCATCCCTGTCCGCCTGCATTATCACTCGTTATCAGATGATCTGATCAAAATTCTCTCCCTCCCATCAGCGACTCGGGGCGACATCGGCGGCCAGGGTGATTAACGAGTGTGGAAGTGGTCAGCCTATGAGAGGCAAGAGGCAGGCGAAAGAGGGGTTTGGTGCTGCGGGGAATCTGTACGTCGAACGAAGAATCATCTCCGACGACTAACGCTAGCAGGAGAAATGCCCGGGCCAACGACGACGCAGGAGGTGAGTAGGGACTTTCGCCCCGAAACGGTTCTGTGTTTATTACGCGCAAATCAAGTCGACTACCTCCTGGTTAGGGAGATGGACAATAACATTGGAGTCCTCCGCAGTCGGGTGAATAACCACTTGCGCAGGCTGGCTCCAAACAATTGTAGCTCAATCATCAGGGAGAAGGTGAAGAAGGAGGGCGCATCCAACCCTGCCAACTGGGCCCCTGTCTGCCAATACCAACGCCAATGCCGGTACCAGCCCTCCCAAGCCAGCAGCACGCATCAGACATCGGCGCCCATGTCATCGAATTTGGGTCGAGAACATAGAGGGGAGAGATGAGAATGGTTTTCACGGGGGCAAACGTGCACACACCGTCTTTATCGATCCGCCTCCACGCATTGGCCTCTTCCCTCTACAGACAGAGGCGTACCACATCGAACCTCCCCCGCTGATGAGTGATGATCATGAAAGGACCCAAGCAAAGCATGCGCACTCCACAGTCCACAGACACAGAGAAACAACGCCTGCTGGGCCCAGCGGCCCAGGACTTGCGTCTTCTGCATCCCCAAATGTTACGGGAATAGTTTTCGTTCGCTAAGGGATGTGGGCAAAGCACACAATAGCTTCTCGCCGATATTGGGGACATTTGGGGGTTTCTGCGACATAAGTTGCCCGCAGAGCGGGGGTGTCGAGGGTCTACAGTAGGCGATCCACCATCCTCCTCCGGTGGGCTGCCCGCGGTGCCTGGGTTTGTCGTGCCCGCTCACCCGCGCTGCTCTCCGGTCGCACTGCTGCCGTCTGCACTGTGTCTGCAGTATGCAAGCATTCTCGGGTATTGTCTTGGGTGGTAGGAGTGGTGCCTGTCGTTTGTCAACAAGCACCTCCTCCCAAGCCGCCATACCCAAGACCCATGCCGTTCAACACCCATGACCGCCCGACCCAGACGTACATAAAATCCCTCTCCCCGTTCCCGATCATCGGGGCTGATCCCCTCTTCCTCTCCTCTCCTTTCCGTTCCATCTACGTCCGCTTCGTGCTGGCTCTTGATACCACTCTACCTCGCATCGTCTTCTTGTCAAGGGAGATTGATTGAACCCAAGTCAGGCCTGACTGCTGGCTCGCAGTGCCCATCGTCGTGTCGATCTGACTACCAAGCGAGGCCAAGCTAGGTGAAAGAGCAGCATTTCTCACGTCTTTTCTGTTCCCATAACAGCATCGACAGGAAATCCCAAGGAAATGGCAGTTGATACAAACCCAGGCGGCTCCGGCATGCCCATCGGCCACTCCACCGTGACCACGGCTGAGGGCGTGTACAACGCGACCGCCGGCTACCCGAGCAACAACAAGGAGGCAGGCAGCCACACCGAGGACCTCGAGAAGCACGCCAACTCCAGCAACGACGGCGCTAATGATCGCGCTGGTGACTCTGGCTCCGAGCTGAAGCAGGACGGTGTCGTCGCCGTCGAGGCCGTCACGCAGCTCTGGAGCAAGAAGGTGCTGTGGATCACTTTCGTCCTGTAAGTCTTTGGGACTTCGCTTCACTCGACTATCCCTACCCTGAGCACTGATAATGAGCAACTACTAACCAGAAAAACAAACCCTTAAAAAAACAGCCTCTACGTCCTCACGGTCGTCGAGTCCCTCCTCGTCTCAGTCGAGGGCACCCTCTCCCCCTACGTGACCTCCGCCTTTGGCTCGCACGGCCTCCTCGGAACCGTCAGCATCGTGTCGACCATCCTGGGCGGCGTCTGCAACCTGACCATCGCCAAGATCATCAACATCTGGGGCCGGACCTGGGGCATGATCGGCACGACCCTTCTCATCGTGCTCGGCATGATCATGAAGGCGGCCTGCCAGAACGTCGAGACCTACGCGGCCGCGCAGGTGCTCTACTGGGTGGGTCGCATCGGTCTGCTGTATATCATCTCCATCGCGCTCGCCGACATGACTTCCCTCAAGAACCGGATGATCATGTTCGGCTTCAACTCTACGCCCACCATCATCGTCTACTGGGCGGGCCCCAACATCGCCTCGCGGTTCTACTACGAGTCCTCGTTCCGGTGGGCCTTCGGCGCGTTCGCCATCATCCTGATCGGCATGGCGGCGCCCAACGTCGGCGTGTTCAAGTACTACGAGCACAAGGCCAAGAAGGCGGGCATGCTGCGCCCCAAGTCCAACCGCACGGTGTGGGAGTCGACCAAGTACTACTTCATCCAGTTCGACGTGGTCGGCCTGTTCCTCGTCACCGTCGGCTGGTCGCTGCTGCTGCTGCCCTTCTCGCTCAACTCGATCCTGCCCGGCGAGTGGGCCAACGGTGGCATCATCGCCATGTTCGTACTAGGCCCCATCAGCCTCGCCGCTTTCGTGGTGTGGGAGCGGTACTTCACGCCCGTCCCCTTCTTCCCCTGGGAGTACCTCACGGACCGGACGATCCTGGGCTCCTGTCTCGCGCATGGCCTCATGTACGCGTCCATCTTCGCCTGGGACATCTACTACGGCTCGTTCCTGCAGGTGGCCAACTACCAGGCGATCGACAACGCGAACTACATCGTCAACTCGTTCTCGCTCGTCTCGTCGTTCATCATGCCGTTCGTCGGCCTCGCCATCCGGTATTGGGGCAACTACAAGTGGGTCGGCATGGCGTCGATCCCGTTCATCATCCTGGGCGTGGCTCTGCTGGTCGAGTTCCGCAAGCCCGAGACGCACATCGGGCTTTTGGTCATGTGCCAGGCGTTCAACGGGATCGGCTCCGGCATCCTGGTGCTCGCGTCGCAGATCGCCATCATGACCGTCGTGGGCCACAACGAGGTCGCCGTCGGCCTGGCGCTGCACTCCATGTTCGGTGGCATCGGCGCCGCCATCGGCATGGCCATCTCGGCGGGCATCTGGGTCAACACACTGCCCTACAAGATCTACGAGTTTCTGCCTGATGACGCAAAGGATCAGGCCGCCACCATCTACGGCGATCTGTCGGTGCAGACGGAGCTCACTGGCGAGATGCGCGACGCCGTCATCAGGGCTTACGCTGACGTACAGCACAAGATGGTCATTGCCGGCTGCGCGTTCACGCCGTTCGTGCTGATCTCCATTCTGGTTTGGAAGAACCTCAACGTCAAGCAGGTCGAGAAGGAGCGTGGCCCGCAGACCAAGGGCAACGTGTGGTAGATAGGATGGCTGCTGCTGTTTTGTGTGTTGTGCTGTGTGTGTGATGATTTCTTCGGTCCTTCTCGGTGGTGGTAGGCAGCATCGTCGCTGTCGTCTCTGCACTCTCATGTCCGTGTCACTCCTCTGTCTATGTAGTCATCAGCGGACGGCTCGCCCTAGCTTTGCGGCATGGTTACATCATAGAGGTGGTCAACTTTACCAGAAAGCGGTTTTGGAAATTGTTTGTCTATTTGTCTGGAGTGTTGTTGGTTGATGTCTGGACACGTTGCAGTGGTGTGTCAAAGCAAAACAAAACCTACTCCATACCCATTAGATGCTTCTTTCCCCTTCGTCAGATACCTGCCGTCGGCCACCCTTCCTTGGCCTGCGGCAACGCTTGCGGTCTGCGGTCAAAGGCCACAGCTAATACTACTTCGCTCTCTTCCCTCTACCACATCTTCCTCTATATCCACGCATGCTAAATTCTGCCAACGCTAACGAACTGAATTGGATGGTAATATGTCGTTATACCAGGGGCATCAATGACCTTATGGAGTATATATCGGGGGCGGCACGTTTGGCTTGGCCAAGCGGGTGTACTTTGGCGGCGGTGATCTGGCTCGTGGAGTGCGAAGGCGACCGGTGAGCCTGGTTGCCGGCGGCAGCATCGGATGATCGGTGGGGTCGGTGGCACGGGGGGCATGGGGGGCCCGGGAAGCGCGGGGTACGCGGCAGTTCCGTCCGGAGGCAGCCCGCGGCGGTAGTGACGGAAGGGGCGTGTATGGTGGGAGCTCGCACAACCCGGCACCTCCAGCCTCGATGTCCGGGTTGTCGTCGGCGGCGGCGGCGGCGTTTGATGGTGGAGGGGGGCAGATCCCCGTCGATCTGCGCAGTTTGTTGATGCCGCACTCAACGAGCTTCGCCAGCAAAAAAAGGGGCCACAAGAAGAAGAGGGCGGCGCCGACTGTCACGACATATGAGGCCCTCGAGCGGTCGTTCCAGTCCGCGAGCAGCTTCCAGCGAGGTCGGGCGCCGGAGCGCAGGATGAAGCTGGTGAAGAGCATGCCTACGACGAAGAAGATAGGGATCGCGGTCGGCCATATCATGTAATATGAGTTGGGGGGGTACCCCGTCTCCTTGCCTGCGGCTGCGGCGCTCCTGGATGGGGCAGCTCCCCCAATGACGGCGACGAGGAAGGGGATGAAGCGGGACCCTGCCATGGTGTATATTGTCGTGCGAGATGTGCGTTGTTCGTCTCGGGTAGAGCGAGGGATAATCGGACTCGGGAGCTAGGTCAGTTGTTCGAGACCTCGAAAGCCCAGGCACCAGGCACAGTCCCACAGAGTTTAATCACGAATAAGTGTTGGCGGTCGGCAAGATAGGGTCTGGAATGCTCTAGATTGTGTGGAGCGAAGAAGCGCGTAGGGTGCAGGGTGATAAGAGGAACTGTGTTGACTGTTGGGATTCGGTTCAGTCCAGACAGGTCAGAAGAGAGAGGGGGTTGTACTGGGTTGTAATTATCCCAAGCGTCACCGTTTCTCCGTTGAGTCCTCGTTGAGTTCTTGTTCAGTTCATGACGGGTGTGGCATCCCACGACAATCTAACGTGGGTCATGACGGCTACAGTCAGGAGTCAAAACAGAAGACAACGAAAAGCTGGAACCGGAAAATATGGGTTGCGTCCTCACAAATTCTGTCATGTTTAAATTTCTCACGGGAGAAGCCCTAACACCATCTCGTGTCCCCCATCACCTTCCACCCTTCGTCCACGTCCACGTCAACAGCCATCCAACTAGCCCATCTCCAAAGCCGGCCAGCGCGCGAAGACTCTGGCAGCCGTAGTAGCGGAGATATCGCCAGTTGTAAACATGGTATGGGTGTTGAATACTTTTTTGGCCTTTAACTGTACCTAGGACACTGCGATGCTGACATGAGTGATGGGGAATTGGTGATCCTTGCCAGGCGCCGATCATCAACCCACCGCCCTACCCGATCTACATCCCCGGGTTCACCCACGATACGGTCTTCTACACCGATAGTCTCAAGATCTATATACAGAGCCTCAACGGCGGCTTCTGTTCCCTGCCCGATTCCTTCCGGGGTCGCTTCTCGCACGTACACTGCGGGTGGGTGCTCGGCTGGAACGTCGACAACTTCACGCTGACTAAAACATGCCTCATCTTCGGCGCCATTTTCTTCGCTATTGCTCTGCTTTTCCTCGTCTTGCTGTTCTTCCGCCGGCGGTGGGCCGCCAGCGGCCATAGCAGCCCAGCGGGGGGAAGCTTGAACTCAACTTCGACTTGGCCGGCCTGGCCGTGGTCTTCTTGGCGGCCTTCTTGGCCCACCTGGAGTTGCTTCTCGGCGCATCACCACGGCGAACAATTCGGCCAGCCTGGTCCAAATACGAACGGGACCGCGAACACGCCCGGGGACGCAAATGGGCAGCCGCACGAGCTGGGGTTATGGTCAAGGGTCACTTCCGGATCGATTCATCTACCACGATTGCACAGCCATGCGGAGGGAGGCTACAGGACGGAAGGCTCTGCGGGTTACAGGCCAGAGGGCTATCCACGGTCAGCATGGAGGAGGGACTAGATGGTGCTCCGTGTGATTTTAAACACCTCGAAAGCTTTATCATCAGACGGTGCAGTTTGGGCGTTTGAGACTCCCATGGAAGGAAAGGAATCATTCGTAGATAACGCATCCACTATATGTGAGCAGAGAGTCTGTCGCGGGTTATAAAAAAGGAGCCAAGAGTTCTTACAAGAGAGATACCGAGGCCAACAGGGGCAAAGACGAAAGAACATCGAAAAATCGAAAAAGTGATGACAAGAGTGGGATTCGAACCCACGCCAATTTCTTGACTAGCAGACATTTGACCGTGAAATCTCCTGAAGCTAGCGCCTTAGACCGCTCGGCCATCTTGCCCCATTGATTTGTTGGGCAGTCATTCGCATGGTGGGGTATATGATCACAATTTGCTGCGGGGTGGTCGTAATCTGTGGATACAACGCATTCACCACTCGTTGTGCGTCCAAACACCACCACATTGGACTTTGAACACTTGCTAATGGGACGTAAATACAGGGGCTCAAAGGCATTCTAATTGCTTTTCCTGAAAGGTACAGTAGCGGTGATATCTTCTCTTCCTGCTTCAGGCTCCAAGGCGCACCAACGCGTCTCCCCGACGGCCACTGACGGTGCCTATGATGGCTGGATCGTCGCGACACAGACTCCGCAACTGGGTAGGGCCATGGAATAGCCGCAAACGATCCAGCCGATGGGTTCGGTTGGATCGCCAGGCTACTTGGCGAGGACGGCGCATTTGACCGGCCGACTTGGCTGGCGATGGCCTGCTGGCCGGGGATGGTGGTGGCGGCGGGGAGTTAACCCATCCAGAATTTGCTCCTGAGCTTGCTAACTTCGTCGCGTCGCGTCGCTCAACCCCAATAACCATCTTTCCACAACTCCCTCCGATACCCCTCCGTCAGCGTTTCGTCCTCGCCATATAGCTCCTGCCATCCCACAAACCCCCTGTCTAGGACGAAGACCTTCTGCGCTACCAGACCGGCTTCGACTTCGGCTTCGGCGTCAGCCCCAGCGCCATCCACCGCCGAAGTAGCAGCGCCATCCGCCGACTTCTTCGAGGCCGCCTTTTTCTTCTCTCTCGCCAAAACCCGTTCCCTCTCGCGCAAATACCTCAGCGCTGCGCCCGGCCCTCGCTGCTGGGAAAGGGCGCAATGGAATACGACGATCGGCTCGTCTTGGAGCTGGCGCACGAGGGTCGGGAGGGTCGCGTCGAGGGTCTGCGAGGGGAAGTTGCGCGCGCCTTTGATGTGCCCGCCGATGTAATCTGGGACGCGTACGCGAAGTCAGTTGTTTAACATCATCCTCATTGACTTTGCTTGACAGCCAACCAGTAAGTGACTGGAGAGGAGAAGAAGAGGTGGTCAAAGCGGACGAACCGTCATCGCGAACATCGATCACCGCGACGCCACCACCAGCGGCGGGGGTCTCCTCTTCCGCCTTCCCCAAAAGCAGGTCGCGCAACTTCCTCGCCGAGATGCGCTCGAGCGTCCCGATCGTCGCCATTCCTAATACGGCCTTCTTCGTCGTGGCTTTGTGGAATTGCTGGCGGAAGAGGGTTGGGAGCATTGATGTTGTTTCAACAGAGTCTAATCGCTGTGGCCGTTTGTTGACTTTCGGAGGGAGCGTTTTGGCGGGTAGCACGTGCGATAGCGATAAGCTACGGCTGGGTGCCGCCCCTAACATCATCCACCATCATGCTTCCTCAAAACCCAAAAACTTTGACAACACAGCACTACAGGATGGACGCAACTACTCGCTGTGCTGAGGGGAATATTATCAATCCTTCCGGTGCTAACAAGCACATACGACCATACCCACTGGAATACACGGGATCCCGTCCGCTCTCCCCTAGTTAAACCAGTGAGGGCTGAACTAGTAGTTGGGTGGGTGACCACCAGCGAATCCTCGGTGTTGTATGTTTTCTTCCTCTTTTTGTGTTTGTCTCTTGCTGGGTTTGGTTTACCTTTCGCTTGTTTCCACCCCTCAAACTTTCCTTTGTTTTGGCAGAACCCCATGGAGGCTGCTCATCCTAGTGGATGTATGATGCGCATGTCAGGCTGTCCCTGACCAGGAACGACTCTATTCGTCACCAAACACTTGGCCCTGCCCCAGGCAAGTCTTTACATCCAAGACACACACACCTGCCACATACCTGCCGCAAATGCGGCAGATGCCACGGAATGCCACAGGATCTTAACTGTAGGTAGCAGTAGGTTGATTCGCATTTCGCAGTTTTGCTTTGCTCTCCCTTTTTTGATGTTTCACTTCGACCTCTCTTCGACCACTTGCGTGTTCCGCGATCTTAAACCTCTGTCCTGCTTCATCAAAGTCTGGACTTCTCCCGCTCCCGTCCTATTTTTTGTACCTTGGTGCTCGGGATCACCCGTCTCTGCCAGCTTCCCAACGGTCTCGTCATCGTTTGATGCCTTCCGTGCCTTGTTGCCCTAACCCCTATCCCTATTGCACGGTCCTTGGTTCTCGGTTCACGGTTTCTCAATCGGTCTCTCCAAGGCCTCCGTGTCACGACTCAACTAGATATGGCAAGAATATTCTCTCATAGATTCTTCTGGCGATCAAGGAGCGTCCTGATATCTATCGTCTCATTCCTTATTCTCTTCTACACATGGGTTCATTGGCCGAGGGCATGGCATCCCCCGGCCTCTCTGAGCCCTCCTGCGGGTGTTGGCGAGTCCCCCATAACCTGGAATCCAGCCCAACGTGACGGAGGGTTCCGTTGGAGGGATGTACCACTGCAGCACCCTATACCTCAGGAATCCCTTCAGCCGCTGCCAGTCCCACTCGCCGGCGGCGATTCCAGACTAGGGGGCGGCGGCGGCAACCACCGAACGCACCCAAAGATCCAGTATGACTTCATCGCTGCCGCCGCCTCCAAACATCACCAGCAAGAAACCACCGGGGCGCTCAGCCTGCGCCAGACGCGCCTCGCGCTCATCAAGAACAACTTCACGCACGCCTGGCGGGGCTACAAGGACAACGCGTGGACGTACGACGAGGTGCGGCCCGTGAGCGGCATGCGGCTCAACGCGTTCGGCGGCTGGGGCGCCACGCTGGTCGACTCGCTCGACACGCTGTGGATTATGGGGCTGCACTCCGAGTTCGACGCGGCCGTGCTCGCCGTCGGCGACATCGACTTTACGCGCAGCAGCATCGCGGAGATAAACGTGTTCGAGACCACGATCCGGTTCCTCGGCGGGCTCCTCGCAGCGTACGACATCACCGGCCTCGGCCCCGGCTACAGACACGCGGAGCTGCTCGTGCGCAAAGCGGTCGAGGTGGGCGACATGCTGATGCTCGCCTTCGACACGCCCAACCACCTGCCCATCACGCACTGGAACCTGCGCCGCGTGCGCGAGTGGCAGCTGAACCGCACGGCCGCCATCAGCCTTGGCATCGAGCCCCCTCCCACCCCGCCCGGCGACACGATGCTGCCGAGCGCATCGACGGTCGTGGCCGAGCTGGGCTCGCTGACGCTCGAGTTCGCGCGTCTGAGCCAGATCTCGGGTGACCCACGGTACTTCGACGCGGTGCAGCGTGTGATGGAGCTCTTCGCGCACCAGCAAGACTCGACGCGCCTCCCGGGCCTGTGGCCAACAGTGGTCGACGCGCGCACGGCGACGCTAACTGCGCACGGATCCTTCACGCTCGGCGGGATGGCGGACAGCCTGTACGAGTACCTGCCGAAGACGTACCTGCTCATCGGCGGCGACACCAACAACCCCGCCGCGCAAACGTACCGCAAGATGTACGCCAAGGCCCTGTCGGCGATGAAGCGGCGCATCTTCTACCGGCCGCGCGCGCCAGGTAACCCGGACGTGCTTCTGGCCGGCGACGCTTTGGCGCCGGCATACCGCAAGGTCAGCGAGTCGTGGAAGACCGAGACGAAGCCGCGCGCGCAGCACCTCGGCTGCTTCGCGGGCGGGATGGTGGCGCTGGCGGCGCGCACGTTCGGGCTGCCGGAGGCAGAGCTGGACGTGGCGCGAAGGCTGGTGGGCGGGTGTTTGTGGGGGTACGAGGAGAGTCCGGCGGGGATCATGCCCGAGGAGATGATCACGACTCGGTGCGAGTCTAGTGCTGATGACGAGTGCGTGTGGGAGGAGCACACCGCCGCTGCTGCTGCCGAGGAGGAGGAGGAGGAGGAGGAGCGACCCGACAAGACCCTAACCGCCGACGACGACGACCGCCATCTCGACCCCCACGCCGCCACTGCCGGCGATCTGGCGCCCGAGCCGCGTCTCTGGCCAGGCGTCGTGAAGATCGAGGACAGCCGGTACTTGCTCCGGCCCGAGGCCATCGAGAGCGTGTTCGTACTGTACCGACTGACAGGCGACGAGTCGCTCCGCGAGCGCGGGTGGCGCATGTTCGAGACCATCACCTCGCTCACGCAGACCGACATCGCCCACTCCGGGCTGGCGGACTGCACGGCCGAGTACCCGCGGGCCGGGCTGACCGACCGGATGGAGAGCTTTTGGCTCGCGGAGACGCTGAAGTATTTTTATCTGCTCTTCTCGGAGCCCGACGTGGTGAGCTTGGATGAGTACGTGCTCAACACTGAAGCGCATCCTTTAAGGATGCCGTGGTGATGATTTAGATAGGCGGCCTACGATAGGTAGGTACTGAGTCTTTTGCCTTGCTTCCTCGCCTACTTTTAAGGGTGTATTTTTCTATTAGGTTATTAACATCCGTCAGCTTGGTCTTGTGGCCTTGTGTTATTTGCTTTCGACTAGCTCTTTGCACCCGGTGTTTTTGTTTTTGGTCTGATGATGGCCGGTTTTCTTGTCTCTTGCCACGACACCACCCTTTCACCACACAAAGGCCGAAGGATACCACCCTTCACACCCTTCCAAATTCTCGAATGGGGTATCGCCAAAATGTGATCACGTCGTCTGTATTCGTACGTGACGAGACGTGGGGGCGAAGAGGACGCGATGCTATCCAGCGGCGTGGGTTCATGTTTGCTTCTCTGATTCGTCCAGCCGACTTGATATTGATTCGCAATAGTTCCCGCAGTTCATGCGTGCGTGCGGCAAAGCAAATCATTTGAAACTCCAACAACAGTCTCCTTTTATTTGGGCGTCTGTCGTGTTACGCCCAAATCTCTCTAAAGCTGGGCTAAATGAACCTGATCGAACAATACAAGCGCACACGTCTTTCGCAAGTGGTGTGGCCGCAAGGCATCTTCAGGAGTCAAGCTCCTTCAGCAACCTCTACGCCAGTGCCGTGCAGACGTGGTAAGGATCACAATTCACTTTCACATGCGGCGCGGTTGCTATCAAGAAGGGTTCAAAACCAGGGCCTCGGGAGGGGCGGGAAAGAGGGGAAACTACCGAGAATTTATTACTCCTGTGCTCCTCTCATATCGGGCCAAAACGCTCCTATGTTTCCAATTTGTTCATCGTCTCGGGATTATCCTCCAGACTTCTTCTGCTGACGTAGAAAGCCCTTGCTTTGCCGACCTTATTCTGCCTTTATGAGGCCGCACCCAGCCAGGCACAAAAGATCATCAGTATGTTTGCACCTCACCGCGATATTCGGCGCCTGGTGGCCTTGGGCGTATCAACAACCATCTTCAGTGCCCTCGCACCCGGCATCGCCCTGGCTCAAAGCGATGACGACAATGAATCGCCCTTGGCGCCTCGTGCTGCTACCGGCCCATTCATCATGCCAGACAGTGGACAGCCCGAGTTCACAAAGGTCTGGCACATAGGCGACGTCATAGCGATCGAGTGGAACCCTTGCAACTCCAGTCTCAGTGATTTGTGGTTGACCACTTACAATTACGCGGACGTCCCGTGGGCGTTGCGACTAGCGCGTGAGCCTCTTCCTTTCTGTTTCCAGTGTACATCTTCTCTCTACCTACCTGCCTGCCTGGCACCTATCTATGCCCTTCCACTTCCACTTCCGCTGCATCTAAGGTCTGGGCCTGACCAACACTTATCCATATCACGGCAACAGCCTGCATCAACGTCAGTATCCATGGCGTATATTTGTGGACTATCAAGGACATTCCTGCAGAGATCTACAACAGGGTGACGCAGTTCACTCTGCGACTCAAGGCCGTTCATGGCGACAACATATACAGGCCGAAAGATCCGGAGATCCCAAGCCCAGGCATTGTTCTCCTTCAGCGAAGCAGCAGCTCCAGCTCCGGCGAGGACATTGGGGGTGGCGCTATTACCGGAGCCACCACCAGCCCATCAGGGGCCACGACAAAAGCACCAATGAGCGCTAGCACAGTCACGAGTAACACGTCAATAACACCAACGACCAGAGCTTCTGCATCAGACTCAGACCCCTCCGGCGCCGGACCCGCCACCTCGACAATGGTGATCACCGACGGCGCGAATCCTCCTCCTGCGTCGGCACTCTCGGCAGGCGCCGCCTCCGGCATCACGATAGGCGCCGTCCTGGCGGTGCTGGGCATCGGGGCCATCCTCTGGTTCACCATGTTCCGCCGCCGGCGTGGTCCACCACGACCAGGAGGAGGAGGCGTCTCTCCGTACGAGCTGCCCGGCAGCAGCACCAACAAGATGATCGACGACAGCGTCAGCGTGGTGGGGTTTCCGTTCAACCCAGCTCTCGTTAGCCCCGTCGAAATGGTAGATCCGGGGAGCGTGGAGAAGAATCTGCTGTTCGACCGGGGTGACGGGGTTCTCCGGGCAGAGCTGGACGGTATTGGCCGGAAGGCTGAGCTGGAGGGGAGCACGACGTGGCAACCGGCAGTGGGATTTGGTCAGGAACTGGTGGGAGGTGATCGGGTGGGCTCGCCGGCTGATTGGTCACTGCGATAATATCTCTACAGACACCGCTTCACACACAATCGATCTAATATCCATTCCTTCGTGGCCACGTACGGTCCTATTCACCTACCTACCGAACTACTTACCTACGTATCTCTAGGATATTGAACCAATGGGTCTGCTACTGCTCCCCCCTCCTCGAGCGGTGTCGCAGGAACGCTAAAGCTTGGCGGCGTATCCTCAGCCAACAGTAACAGGTGGCGCTGACAAGGCATCCCTCGGTCGCTGCAGAAAAGCTGGTCACTCGGAGCAACCAGGTTGACTTTGTGTTTCCCTGCACGTTTGATCCCTCCTGTGCTGTTGAGGGACTGAGAGTGATTGAGTGATACAGGCTTCACCTCAGCGTTCCACTCTAATCTTTTCCTCTCTCGTGTCACTCATTCGCTCACTCCGCCCCGCCCCGCTACCCGTCGAGATACCTAACCAGCCCCTCCGAACTCTTTTGAGGCCGAACCCAATTAGGGCTATGGCGCGGTAGAGGACGGAGAGGAAGCCAAATACCAGTTGCCGATCTAGCCAATGATCATGTCCGGAGGTGGCTAGGTACGGAGTCCGTATTGGTAAGCTGACGGAGACGACGACTTGGCGCCTTGAGTCTCGACGACTGAGAGCCTGTGATGCCAGAAGTCGCCTGTGAGTTGTGAGTCACAAGAGGCACCGCAGGACGTTCTGCTATGGTCGGAGCCTCTAGTAGCCTCCCACGACAGGCGTGTGAGACCGTGTCACAGCATATGGATCTTAGATTGTCTTGCTTGCCTCATTGGATTAAGCGCTGCTGAGAATCCTACGCGCGAGCTGAATTAGTTAGATTGCCATTTCATGCTACTTTTTTTGTCGCCTGGGTGGGCTGTGCCGCGGTGATTCAACCACATATTCTTCTAATTTGATGTAAGGTGGTTATAATACAGAACGCGGGGACATTGGCATAGGAGTTGCTACGCATATTGCGCCCAGTTATTAGACTGCCAAATATCAGCTCAGCAGCAAAACTCAATATCTGTCCGTAGCATCTTAGCGTGTGAGATTCGGAACTATGAGCCTGATGAGGTGATGATGATGATGATGATGATGATGATGATGATGATGTATTCAACGTCTGAAGTCGGAATCTGCCCGAGATCCCTGCCTCCCAGGGGCATAAGACGTGCTAGCGACTACCGAGCGACTATATACAAGGAACTAGTGCTTGGATGTGATGTTAAAGAGAGGAAACGCAAACACAGAACGAGGAGTAGCTAGCATATCGTGCTCTGGGGCGTGGCGCCCCATTGCGTACGTGTTCTTCAAGCCGCTTTCCCGCCCCTATTAGCTCAGGGCTGGCGCTCGGCGTTTCGTTGCTCCCGTTTGTGGCGGCTGCTGTGGGCGTTTTAATGCTATATCTGTCCTTGAAGAGGGAGACGGTTGGTTGTCGTGGGCGCGAGCGATGCTGGTGTGCCGCGTCCGGAAAGTCGGCCGCTTAGAGGTCCTTGAGCCTTTTGCAGGTGGTGGATGTGTTGGTTGGGCTTCAAGGGGAAAAAGCAAACACGCGCGTGGTAAACCAATCTGTTGATTCTGATGATGTACAGGGAAGAGTAAAGGTAGTCTACACGTGAGTCGGAGGAATCGCTTTTGTAAGCGATTCCAAGGGGCCCACGTGACCTAAGGTCTGTCGATGGGGCTGCCTTGGTGACTGAGGCAACTCGTCCACGTGGGTGCACGGAAGTGCACCCAACCGTGGTTCAACAGGATGATTATTATTTGGTTTATGCGCTTATTGGCGCCTTCTTCCAGGGGCATATCTCTGTGAAGAATTTAGTCGTTTTAGTGAAGCGCTCGAACAGCTCTGGTTTCTGGATTAGACGTTTCCAGTATTCGTATCGGTTGCTCTCAGGAGCTGGGTCGGTTTAGGCCAGGAAGTGCAGAGCTGGCGCACCTTTCGGCAATATACCATGTGCGCTGGGGTTCAGTCTTCCCCGCAGGAGCAGGGGGGATTTTCGGCGTGGTCGAGCCTGATGAGGGAGGACCTGGGGTTTACTTATACGCCCGAGTGCCTAACCATTTATTCCGGTCATCGTCTCCTCTCACTCCTAGACCGTCCCACAGTCTTACACCTTAAAACCATATATGCTTGTCTCGTATCGGCTTTCACTTTCGGACCAACCACGCCCGGAGATGCTGCTCTCCTGGCGGAGGTTTCGCTTCATCGGCGCGGCCTATCTCATCATTGATGCCACAACCATCGTTGCTGTCCAGGCCGCCTTCAACTTCAACACACCCGATGGAGGGAAGCCCGACTTCACAGAGAAGTGCTACGTGGGCGCCCTCCTTAGAATCGAGTGGAACGCCTGTAGTGATGGCCACCGCGACCTATGGCTCACAATGTACGACGAGAACATGTACCAATGGGCTGGGCGTTTGCGTCGTGAGTTTACATTTCACAAAACCCGATTTCTCTTCTTCGTCCCCTCGTGTTTTTACATTGAAACCAGATCTGGATCTAATGGACTCTTGGGCTCCCTTTGAGCTCCCATAACTCAGGCCGTATGGATGCCACCCGCCCCGACGGCTTCACGTGGACAATCAACAATATCCCTCCCGATATCCTCGCCACGGCGAAGTTCGTGGTGCGGCTTAAGCCGGTGCGGGATGATGACATCTACAGTCCCACAGATAGTGCACTCAGCAGTGGAGGTATCCTCATCGACCAGCGAGCCACGGCGGTCACTTCGTCCATCACCTCGATCACCACTGGCTCCTCACTGCCCAGCAGCCCGACAAGCCCGACTTCACAGAGCTCAAACACGGGAGACAGCCCCGACAGTTCTCAGACCCCACTGACCCCAAGCACTCAACTTGGGATCTCAGCAGCGGCAGCCTCGGGTATTACCATCGGCAGCATCGCCGCAGCTCTGGCACTCGGTGCGATTTTCTGGTTGGTCGTATTCCCCCGTCGCCGACGCC
This sequence comes from Ophioceras dolichostomum, assembly GCA_003049485.1. Classification (NCBI taxonomy): domain Eukaryota; kingdom Fungi; phylum Ascomycota; class Sordariomycetes; order Magnaporthales; family Ophioceraceae; genus Ophioceras; species Ophioceras dolichostomum. The sequence continues at coordinate 16,616 of PYST01000305.1, read as the reverse complement.
GCCACCATCCGCCAGGAGGCACTTTGGCCGAGCCAGAGCAACTGAAGCGCACTTGGCCGCGCGTGCGTTTGGTGGCGAGAATGGCGCTATCCGCGCAGAGCTGGAGGGAGCAAATCGGCAAGCAAAACTTGACAGCATCAATAACGACGGGGTAGTTTGAAGGCCTTTTCGGTTGGTTGTCTGTTAGAAACTGACGGAGCGGAGATGGATATCTGCCTTCCATCTTATAATACGGATCTTAGATAGGTAGATAGGGCTGCTAGTGTTGCCATTTGCTTTCTCATATTACCGTGACTAATTATGCTTCATCATCGTGTAGCATCACTCGCGTCGCAGTTGTACGGCACATGATAAGGTACCTAGGTACCTACCTAGGTAACTAGCCGCACGTTTTACCCAGTGCGTGTCTATACCTTTGTGGCACTCCCCAATCTTGACGGCACATTGAGCAGTGAACTTAGCTGTGGCTGCCCAGAGGCTCGAAGCCCTGGCGAAGGCATTTGGCGGATGAGGCAGCATGAGATGGATGGAGATGGCGGTACTACTGAGAGGACGTGAAACTCCTAGAATGCCTACCACCCAATTACGTGAGCTCACACTGCAACAAAAAGTCCCAACCGCCGGGGCCTGACCGATGTCGGTGAAGAATTCAGCTCACCAGTCGCAGTGGTTTCCCTTGCCTCCCTTGTCGTGCAGACAGTGCCAGGGCCACCGGCCCGCTTCCACCCGAACGCACCCCGGCCGGGGCATGGCTGACGTACATGGTCTGCAAGAGATGAAGAAAAGGAAACCACTCCGAGGACTTGAAAGGTCACTTCCCTGCGTTTTCTGAAGGTTTGGCTACCCGAAGCCATTTCGGAGCTCAAAAAAGTGCGGGGATGAGGTTACACAAACCATGAAGATAATGCTACCCTGACTTCAGCTCTTCCGGGGTTGGCGGCTGGACATCCCAGGACCGTCCGGGGAAGCAGCCAGTCGGGGAGCAGAGCTGGGGCATAAGCTGGCCTGCCTGCCGGACGCAATCTCCACACACCCGGTTATTTCTAATTGGAGGAACTACTAAACCACGACATATCCCGGCACCTCTTACGATGCCGAGGACTGCACGAGGTAAACTGACTGGACGACGGGGGTCACTCTCCGCAGGGCACAAATAGGGCACAAATAGGGGTCACAACGTTAAGGCGACCACGAGGCAACCAGGTCCTTATATGGTCCGATGGCTGCGTAGAAACCGGTACCGGCAACCTGTGCCGGTGAGTTCCAAAGACGGCATGTATGATGCCAGCTGTCGGCCTCAGTATTCCCCCTTTCCCGTGCGCTCGGGTCAACCATCCGTGGTCCGTGATACCTCGCGCTCGGAGGGCTTTTCTCAGCTCTCTGCCTATATAGTTGCCGAATGATGTGATTCTCATGTTGCAATGCAGAGCTGGCAGTTAGACCGTGTCTTTGAGAGAGGAACCCAAGAGGCTATACATAAGCCCCTTGCCCCCCCGTCTTGGCGTTCTTCCTGAGCAAAGCTTTCTTGGTCTCTTCACCCCTCTCTCATCATCTACATAGACATAGTTGTTCCCAACTTACTCGTAACGCCAAAATGAAGCTGGATAGCATCATCGCTACCGCCCTCGTGGGCATTACGCGAGTGTGAGTCAACGCATCCACGCTCTTACTGGCCACCCTCACGACACTACCATGGGAAGGATGCATACTCCCCTTCTACATAATGCTGATAGGTTGTGCCTTGTTCTAGCTTCGCGCAGAAGGTCTCTACGTCCACCCTGACTCCGATCCCGTCGTCCTGCAAGACATACTTGGAGACGACGAAGTGCTTCGTCGCCACGACTACTACAACCCCGAGTAAGCTGCCGATTCTTTTGAACTTTGTCTCCGTGTCGTGGCGCTGCCCTGGCGAGGAGAGAAAGAGGATGGCTGCCGGATGTGATACACTTCCTCCCTACTAACCTAAACTGTCATAGGCATCTGCCCCCTCTGCATCCCCAACACGACGCCCATCGTGTGTCCGCAGATCATTCGAGTTACCACCACGACCATCCCTTGCAGGTAAGGAAGCGTACATAGCAACTCATTCAGCACTCAACCCCTTCGATCCTACGAGCTGTACAGTCTTCGACAAACTTCTATGATGGAAAGGAGGAAATACTCTCGTCGCTAACGGGGACGCGCGTGATCCCAAACCACAATCTCTAGCACCGACTGCTGCCCCGTGACCAAGACGAGCTTCAGCACGGTGCCTTGCCATCCCTGCACGGGCTGCGTCATCCCGACGGTCACATTCACCGAGTTCACGGGCTGCAGGTCCACGACGCTCCCCAGCATGACACTGCTTTAAGTTCGGCCGTAGCCACCTGGTACCTATCCAGGTACTAGGTAGGTAGGGAAGAACATGGCAGTGTGCCTACCTAGATGTGCCCACTTGGTAGGTAGGCAGATAGTGGAGGGTTGGGTTTACCCCGTTCTGAAGCAAGGGACGAGAAGGTTAGGTGGGAGATGGCGAGGAGTCTAAAAAAAAAAAAAAAAAAAAAGAGTTGACGTTGGAAGAAGAATTTTTGTCTATGGCCCAGAATGGATTCTTGCCAGTGAGGGCATCGGATGCAGCGAGGAAGGCATCCGACCAGGTGGTCTGTCGTTCTCTACTCTCTACCTATATACTGTGGCTCAACGCCCCACGAAATTGCAGCACCGCCGGTGCCGCCCATCTCACTCCACTTGCAACAATGATCATCAATGTGATCCACCACCACCGCCACCTCCATCTACACCCATCTCCTTATTTACCGGACAGTTGCCCCCTTCAGCGACGGCACTGTGCAAACGGCTCCCGCCTCGGTAACAAGCTTCCCCAACCCTTCCTTCCCCGTCTCCTTAACAGCGCCCGCATCAAACGCGACCTCCAGGTCATCCGTCGTCGTAAACCCCGGCTGGAACATCTCCCACACCTTCTTCTTAGGGTTCAACTGCTTCTCCGGCGCATCCGTCTTCCACCCCTCAAAGAATACCCTCGTCCCCGCCTTCGCGTCCTTGGGTGGGGAAACCAACTCCACAGGACCCTTGTGATCATCAACCTCGCCCTCCTTCAGCCGGGGACTGGCGGCAAGCACCATGGCGCACGACTTGATACCCCGCATCTTGACCGGCTTCAGGTTGCACACCACCACGACCTTGCGGCCCTGCATCTCTTCCAAAGGCACGAGGCCGTTGAGGCCCGAGCACACCGTGCGCACGACCTGCCCCTCATACTCCTCCGTGTCGGGCGTGCCGGCCGCGTCGCCCATCGCGATGGTCGAGACGTATAGGCTGTCGGCCTCCGGGTGCTTGATGGCCTTGAGGATGTAGCCGACGCGCAGGTCGATGGCGCCGGGGGACGGAGGAGCGGCGGCTGCGGGGGGAGCCTTCTGAGGCTTGGGGGCCTTCTCTTTCTTCTCCTTCTTCTTTTGCTGCTGCTCACCGCCTTCGCCGGCGGGAGTAGAAGTTCCGCTAGCAGTGGCCACAACTTTGTCTTTGATCTCGACGACCTTCTCAGCCGCCTTGCTAACGGCCTCCTTGGTGCGGTCCACGACGGTGGTCTCTTTCATCTCGGCAACTGGGGCAGCAGCGTCACCGCCAGCAGCGGCAGCAGCAGCAGCAGCAGCCTTCTCCTTCTTCAGACGCTCCTTCTCGGCTTTAGCGTCGACGGGCGGCTTGACGTACAGGACCTCGTCGACGTCGACCTTGATCTTGTCGGCGTCGGCGACCTCAAGACCAAAAACGGCGGTCGCGTTCTGCACGAAGTCGAGGTGGCGCACGATGTGCGGGCGGCCGTCTGCTCCCGTACGCTGCTCGGGCGACCAGGCCTTAACGGCGGGGGCGAGGGCATTGTAGATGGCGACGTCGGCGGCGCTAGGCTTGGAGCCGAGGACGGTGGTGCGCGACGAGAGATGCGTGTTCAGCGCATCGAGGATGGATGAGTCAGAGGTGGACTGGGAGAGGCGCTCGGCCGTGGTCTGCCATTGGGCGATCTCGGTCTCCTCGGCCGGGGTGTAGGTCTGCTTCGTTGGGGCGGCCATGGTGAAGGAGACGGAGGCGAGCGCTCGACGACGAATGCTGAATGGAGAGACGGCGCGGGCGGAGGCGCGGGGCACGAAGGAGGACGAAAGTGAGCGGAGGGCGAACAGGTTGGGCGAGATTGGGGAGCGAGGATGACCGTTCGAGCTAGTCGTCCTGGCTATTGTGCTCAATGAAAGGTAGCGAGGTGCAATGGGTACAGTGGTGAGTCCTGTGCGGTTGTGGTTGTGTCGTTGACGACTCGAGGATCTGGTGTGACTCCCTCCGACACTTGAGATCGGAGCTTCATTTTTTTGTTGGTGGGGTTTTCAGCTGCCCCGCTTTGCTGCCTCAGGCTGAAATTTTCAGTTGAAGGCTTGAGAACAACCACTGCGTCGATATGGGATGGCGACTCCAGCCTGGAATTATCAGTCACGCCACAGCAGAATCTTCACTGTCTCGTCCGGAGTCTGTCGGATAATTGCTGGACTTTGCTTGCGGCCGAGTGGTCAGCGTGGAGTCCTCGAGCCCAACCCCAAAAGCTGGTGTGGTACGAAGTCGTAACCCACCAACCCCTGACGGTGGTCCCACTTTTCTGTGTTGTTCTATTGAATGCTCCGAATCGCACCCTTCCTCCCTCGCTTCACTTGCCATCCGCAATGCCAGTTCAACTTCGTCTGATCTCCGAATAGTGATAATTGATTGCCCCCGAAGAACTTCTATCAAGCTGGGGAGGGACTGGACTCCATCAGCCCCACCTGGGCGAAGCCGCTGCCACCTGCTTTCCTTTGTGACGCGTAGAATAGCCACGTACAAAAGAAAAGAGAGAGCGTTGTGTATTAGCTAAGTGCGCTCCTTCTGGAAGGGCGCACCTCTACCTGACTGGTAAAACGAGCGTGACTAAGCGTGGTCCCACGCTCACTATCATCACGTGCTTGCACGCGTGACACTTTGGTTAAGTTGCAGCTCGGAAATCTCTTCGCTTCTCTTCTTACTTTCTTCTTTCCCAAGATATCGAGAAATAACCAGTGAGTTCCTGCTGCTGCACCGCTAACAACGACCACTCCCGAGAGATTCTAACCATACCGTCGACCTAGATTACTCAATACTATTATCACAATCTTCTTAAGCAACGTGAGTCTGCCCTTCCTTCCTTCCTCCCTTCCTCCCAAGCATGGCCGTGGCGGGCGTGACTCGGAGAGTGGAAATGTCACATACCCTGTAACCCATCGTGCCCTCAAGTTGTGGTGACCTGCAGCCTGCTGACTCGAATGTCATCTCTCCCTGAACGGTCGCGAACTTCTCTATAGGATGCTTCACTTTGCGACCATCTTTTCTGCACCGGCGGCCATGTGGGCGATCATATGGACGACCGTGTTCACCTCTTCCTTCCGGCTCGACCGCGCGGCGACGCTGGGCTTCGCCCTGCTAGCCGTTACGGCGTACTTCCTCGCCGCCTGCCCAGACATCGTCTAGGTTCTGATGGCTTAGTGGGACGTCGTGGTGCACAACCGCGGTCGGCCGCACTACCTACGCTGCCGCCACTGGCACTCCTCCCAGGACCCTTGCGGGATGTGGGAGGAGTCTATGGCCCGGATTCGTTCGGGCCTTACGGACGCCGTGCTCTCTCGCTGGCCATCCGTGGGCCTCGCGGCCTACGTATGCGGCACCTACTATCACGTCGGCTTCGGCCCATATTCGGCCTCGCGGTGCCTTGGGCTCGCGCTCTTAGGCCTCCACGTCCTCGGCTTCGCTGTGGCCATGCTGCTTCCGCTTCGGCGGCTCATGTACCATCCGATCAGGAGTTCGTTGACTCGTCGGAGGTCTCCCTGCTGGGTCTGCGCTGGATCACCGCCACAATTCTGGTGGAGATGGCCAACGCGGCGCCGTTGAGCTATCGGGAGCTGCCGCGGATTGACCCGGCCTGCCTGGTGACCGGGCGAGGGATCGTGTCTTGCACCGTGTGGTCACCAGCCCACACCAAGGCGCGGTCCAAATATTCTTCAGCCCCGTGTCCCAGTGCTCCAGTTTTATACTCATTCCATATGGCCTCTGTGCATTTTGTCTGATCGTGGCGCTCGTTATTTCGACTCGATAACAGCGCACAATAGTCACACCTTGTGCGCTGTGTGGTCACCGCTCACCATGAGTTCGGTTGCGGTTGACTGGTTGCATCCCGAGACTCAATAACAGTCAGGTTTCTGGCAGCTCATTTTAAAAACGAGCAGAGCCGGTAAAAACTTTCTTTTTATTTTCCACTGTTTCTTCCAAGTCCACTTTCGCAGTCTCTTCCGACTTCCCGGCCTCCAGCCTCCAGCCCCAAAGAAGAACCACAGCAAGATGAAGCGGCTCCTCCGCGGACTGGTCCACAAGGACAAAGCTAAGAAGGCTACCCAAGCCGGCCATCCTGAACCGGCTGAAGTCATCTCTCAAATCATCGAAGCGCACCGCTTTCTCTCCAGCATGGACTCCCTTGAACCGAGCCCAATCATTAACACAGTGCTCGTCAACTTAGTCGCCGTCTGCTCGCGAGCCTACGACACAAAGACAGTCCAGCTGGTAAGTAACTCCCTGCAACAAGCCACACAATCCACGCAACCACCCGCTTCAAATGCAGCGTGACTCTTCGTCCATCAACCGCTGACTCCTCATCCTCGCCACAAAACAGATAACTCAAGACGCCCGCCTCAAGGCCATCGTCCCCTCGCTGCGCAGTCTCTGCTCCAAGGCCGAGTTCCAACTCGAGTCGCACTGGTCCGCCTACATCACGGGCACCACTGCCACCACGGCCAACACGCCCGCCGCCAACCCCGACGACGATGACGGCAGCGGTGCCAACCCCTCCGCCGCGTCCGACCGCCTACGTGAGTTCCCGTACTATCAGAACTACGTCGACCTAGTCCGCCTCGAGCTCTCCGCGATCTACACGTTCCAGCCCACGGCGCCTCCCACAAAGATCGCCTACATCGGCTCCGGCCCTCTGCCGCTGTCAAGCCTGTGTCTCTACGATGCCCTCACGACTGGTCCGTCTCCTTGGGCCTCGGGCTCTGACTCTGAGGCTGCGACGGCCCCTTTCCCTCTCACACTCGCTCCGACCGTATACGACCCCGCCGGAGTCGGGCCTTCTGACCAGAGTCGTCACCACAACAACCTGAACAACAACGAGAATAACAAAGTCACGATCCTCAACATCGACCACTCAGAGCGCGCCATCGCACTGTCCCGCGCCCTAGTCGCCAGTCTGGGTGATGCTGACGGATCCAATACATACAGCGGCATGACGTTCGACCACGGCGACGCGTCGGACTCGAGCACGGATCTGACGAGCTTCGACGTTGTCTACGTCGCTGCGCTCGTGGGCGCAACGCAGACCGAGAAGGAGGGGATTCTGGTGGATGTGGCTAAGCGAATGAGGCCTGGTGCGGTGGTTGTCGTGAGGTCTGCTTGGGGGGTGAGGAAGTGTTTGTATGCGGTGAGTTTCTTGCCTATCTACTCAACGCAACTACACGATGGCTCGTGGGGATTGTGTGAAACAAAACGAAATACTGACTTCATCCTGTCCTCTTGGCCTCATAGGAGGTCGATCTGGCGACGCCGGCTCTGAAGCCTTGGCTCGAGCCGTGCCTGGTCGTGCACCCTTATCATGGCGTGCTCAACTCTGTTGCGCTCGCCAAGGTCAAGACTCCTACCTTGCCGTAAAAGGGTGTGTAGAGGTGTGTGCGTATTATCAGATGGAGGAGTATCTGGGTATGCACACGTGGAAGCGGACCGGTTTAAGATGGCAAGCGTTCTCTACCTTGTACCCTACCCACCTCTCTCTGGGGTTAGGACCTCCATCTTTGCCCGTCTCTTCTTCTTCTTTTTTTCCCCGTCTCTTTTCGCAACTCATCATCCTTCGAGTATTGCTTCTGAGACGATCTCTCTCATACTTTCTATCACTTATCTGTCGTCGCAAAAGCGGCCTATTTACCATTCATCAACCATAGTACCTACCGAGATTACAAAAGTGATCAATTGATGCTTACGAAACACGGGCTTGCCTTCGGTGCACATGGAACAATGAAAGTTGTGCCAATGCTCTCGTCCTCCTCGGTGACATTCTGTGAGGGAAGGAAGATCAAATATTCGTCGATGATGCCTTGTCTGAATAGGTCTTTCTTTCGAGTCCACGTGGGAAAGCTGGATGGCATAAGTTCAATCGACGTGTGCTGTGTCTCGCTGCATGTAGCATGGAGCGCTAACAATTCGGCGCTCTGCAAAACCCCTGCCTAGCGTAGCAGCTAATGCATGGCGCGAACCAGGGGCTGTTCAGGTCCTCTCAGGTCCACGGTCCAGTGAGAGCCGGGAATGTCGCACGTGGAACCCGAATCTGGCAATGGGGCGTGTGGCGTTCAATAATCTCTCGCCAGCTCGGTGACGGAATTTGATGAGCTGCAGAATTTCGGCGGAATGTCCACTGGCTTGCTGAGCTGGAGAGCTCGCTCGTTCGGGAAGGTACCTAGCGACACCTCAGCTCCAAACTGAGCGGAGTCGCTGCAACATTTTGTGAGCGCTGTTCAGCGCCTCTGTCGACGGCACGGAGTCTGGTGGTTGTTCGTGGGAGCGGGTATTTAATTCGAGCACTCTCCTCCCCCGCTCGCTATCGTCCGTAGCGACCACGATCTGAAGACTGAAGGGCACGCAGATTCCCGGTTCGGACGAGGGACGGGACGGAAGCCCAAGCGCGTCCATCCTTAAACGGTCCATTCGCACTCCTCGAAATCTTGCGTCCTTTTACCGGATCGGACCGAGTCGCTCGCTTGTCTGCCACCGCAACCATCACCACAACCATGTCACGCCTCATGTCCTGCTGGGCGTCGGCGCTGCTGGCTCTGACCCAAGCCGTCTTCGCCGCAGCAGCAAACCCCGCATTCTCGACGACATGCCGCGGCAAGCCGTACGTCTACGACTCGCTCGTGGGGTACGGCTTCGTGCCCTCGGACGCTCGGGACAAGTTCGGCGACACCATCAGCATGGGGTCGTCCATCGCTATCAACGGCTGGTCCAAGAAGTCCGACGGTAGTTTCACCGGCGAGCTGTTCGCGCTTCCCGACCGCGGCTGGAACACCAACGGCACCATCAACTTCACTCCCAGGGTTCACAAGTTCCAGCTCACCTTCACACCCGTCGCCACGTCGTCGTCCAGCTCTCCCGCACCGACCAACATCAAGCTCTCGTACCTAGACACCGTGCTGCTTACCGGTCCCGACGGCCAGCTTGCGACCGGCTTGGACCCGGACCAGTCGGGCGGTCTGGACTATGCCGGATTCCCGACCCTCCCCGCCGCGACTTATCCCGGGGATGGGTTCGGAGGCGCCGGCCCGGGCGGGAAGAGGATCTCGATCGACGCGGAGGGCCTCGTGGTCGATCAGAGCTGTGGCTCGCTCTGGATCAGTGACGAGTACGGGCCGTACATATACAAGTTCACGCCTACTGGGAAAATGGTGGCTGCAATTCGCCCGCCGGATGCGACAATCCCCCTAAGGCAGGGTCTGGTCAGGTAAGAGGGATTTCTACCTCTAGCCTGCTTCGCCTACCACGGCTCGCGATGACACCGTCCAGGGTAAGCTAGGAAAGGCAATGAACACTGACAGTGATGATGACCAGCTTCGCCTCCGACAACCCGCCCCGCTACGACCCATCCAAGCACCCAGTGCCCGTCGCGCCCTCCCAAGGCCGCTCCAACAACCAAGGCCTCGAGGGCCTTACCGCCTCCCCCGACGGCAAGTTCCTCTATGCGCTGATGCAATCGGCGCTAATCCACGAAGGCGGCTCCAGCTCCTCGGCGCGGCGCCACGCGCGCCTCCTCCAATACACCGTTCCCCCAGCCCGGAGCCGCACCTCGCCGACCCTAGTCGCCGAGTACGTGGTGCCCCTCCCCACCTACCTCAACGCAAACGGCAACACTCGCATCGCCGCCCAGTCCGAGATCAAATACGTCTCGCCGACCCAGCTCCTCGTGCTGCCCCGCGACGGGGCCGGCCTGGGCACCGACGACCCCTTGTCTCGGTACAGACACGTTGACGTGATCGACATCTCGGCCGCGACCAACATCAAGGGCGTGGCCGACGCCTTTAACACGTCCATCGTTTCCACCGCCGGGGTGCTCAACTCCGGGGTGACAGCCGCGACGGTGTGTCCCTTCCTCGACTTCAACCTGAACGACCAGCTCGGCAAGTTCGGCCTGCACAACGGCGGCGCGTTCGACAGCGGTTTGCTGAACGAGAAGTGGGAGGGGCTTGCGCTTGTGCCTGTCGTTGGTGGCGGGAGTGATGAGTATTACCTGTTCGCGTCTTCGGATAATGATTTCATCACTCAGAATGGTAAGATATATCACTTTTCCGTTCCCTTTCCTCCCCCTTTCCCTCCCTTCTCCATGATCCCCGTTCTCGCTCGCCTCCCGGTAGGCGTCAGCGCGAATTCTGTGTTGCTATTGGTGACTAATCTGATGTCTTCGCGCAGGCTTCATGAACTTTGGCGAGATCCAGTATTCGGACATTTCTGGGCTCAGCCTCAACAACCAGATGCTTGTGTTTAAGATCAAGCTGCCGCCGGGGTCTAAACCTAGGGTTGGATAGGTTCGGCTGCTGGTACTAGTCTCTTGTAGGTGCCTACCTACCTAGGTACCTAGTTAGATGGGATGCTGTTTTTGTATAGGGTATACGAGACATTAATCACGAGAAAATATGTAATGTGTAACGACCTGTCGAGTTTCAGAGTTTCCTTTGTGGTCTTTCCAATGCAAGAGCGAGAGTTAGAGCGTCGGTTAATGAGGGCTGGAGGCCGTTTGGGCGGCGTTCCTTAAGATTCCTATATCTCGACAGACTCACTGTTCAGCCTGAGGGTCGAAAGGGGGCATTGGAAAATATATCAGGGATCACCCGCCAAGGGCTCGTCCGTCCTGTACCTTCTGGCGTCCGTCCCGTACCTTCTGACCCGCTTGAACTTTGCCATTCCCCTCCGTTGGTCGTCCGTCGTATTCAAGGGCCGCTACTCCTTAATTACCAGGCCACACGGACCGACTACTGAGTACACGCAACACACTCGCATACACGCATGAGGCAGAGAAAGAACGGAAAAGCAAACGCTAGGCAGTTTACGACATAGACTGCCTAGGTAAGTACATATCAAGACAAATCCATCAAATCCTCTTCTCCCTCACCCCTCTCACCCCCCAACATCGCACCCCAAGCCTCCGCAACCCTCCCCTTCATCACCTCATCATATCACCCCAGAAAATGGCTATACATCTCTAGCCGCTCAATCCACTTAGCCAGCATAGGCGCCTAGTCGAACCTTCCGCTCTTCACGGTAAACTCGCCGGGGGATACCCGGCCAGCGGCGGCTCGCCGACCGCCTGCCACAGCGACACCTCGGCGACGTTGGGATGCAGCGCGAACCAGCAGAGGAGCAAGACTGTCTGCGTCAGGGAACTGGAGCTGTTCAGGTACCACATCTTCCGCCTGTCGTCCTCTGAGTTGCCCGGGTAGGGGTTGAGGCGGACCCGGTGATACCAGGTGTGGAGGGCGTTGAAGAGGGGCGTGAATGGTGGGGGGAGGCCTCAGAAGTCTGATTGGATGGGGATGTGTGTTTAGGGCTCAGGGTGAAGCGGGTGCCGTTGTTGGGAATGATTGTGGTGGTATCGTTGCTGTGTCGGCGGCTAGCGGGTGCGTCGTGGCCGTCGCCCGAAGGATATCGACGGGCCGTCGGTCCCGCGGAATATGATCTCGACCCTGTACTCCCATTCGTTTTCAGTCACGATGGCGTTGGCGGCGCCCCGTCCGCCCTGTCCCTTTCCTTGTCTCTGTCCGCCGCCGTTGTTATAGAAGATCTCGACGGGGCCACCCTCGTGGCGCTGCACGATCTTCAGGCCGTAGGTGGTCTCGGCGGCGAAATGAGTGGGATAGATCTCGCTGTGGGATGGCTCCGCGACGCCCTTGCAGAGTCTGCGGTGCTCCGGCAGGAGGTCTCCGCTGAGTGAGCCCGTCTGTTCGTCGAGCACGACGGGTTCGTCTCTGAGTGACAGGAAGAGCTCCTCTGTCATGAACCGCTGCCAGGCGGGGATGTCCCTGCTCTTCGTATTTGCGCACCACGTCTTCTACCGTGGGCGGCGAGCCCCAGTGGAGCGGTGGCGGGTAGCCAGTCTGGATTGATGAACACTCGGCGTCAGCAGTCGAAAGACGATGGATAAGGCGCTCGAAGCAACAAATGCCACTTACAAGGGTACCGGTTTACTGCGCCTGTGTATACCTGTTTACCATGGCTGAAGTGACGGTGATGCGATGCGCGGTTTAACCTGGGAGGTAGGTCGTAGATGCCGAGATTTTGGTTTGTGTATTGGAGGCAGGACGGAGGAACGCTGGATGAAATGGAAGGGGTTCATCGGCCGTGCTGGTGGCCTTCTTTGCTCGTTGGGATAAAAGACGCCCTTACTCCTGAACCTCCACGGGAGTCGAATGTGACCGTCTGATGCGTGCTGAGTAATTCGCCGTTTGTGAAATGACCAACAAGCTTTTTAGGCAGAAAGGACTTCGAGTGAATTTTGTACAGACCAAGGCGTCACCAGCAGCTCGTTCAAACCGTCTCCTCTCCAATCGAGGATCCCAAACAGACATTCCGTCGTCTGTCGTCCAGAGCTTCGATACGCAGGAGACGGTTACACACCGATCGTTACGAAAACACCAGTACCAAACGACTGACTGGACAGACATTTCGGAAGGTCGTCATGGCTCGAAGTGAATACAGAGAGTCTATGATGGTCGAGGAAAGTGTGCTGCCTAACGATGTAGTGAAGAGACTCCTCTCGGCCGAAGGTCATCAGATCCCAAAGCCCACTGACTGGGGTCTCCTCCACCAGCAGCCATCGCCACCCCGACCTCACCGATCCTGCGCACCATGTACCCATCGTAAACCTCCAGTGCAAGTTCCGCTCGCTCATTCACCCGCTGCATCCACTCATCAACAGCCATCCTCGCGTCCAGCAAGCCCTTCATTGTCCAAGACATCGGCTTGCTCTCAGTCTCGCGCACCGTGAACGAGGCGCCCAGCCCATTCGAGTGCGTGCAGATCTAGCACGCCATCAGCAGGCCGTGCGTCTCCCACTGTAGGCGGCTCAGTCCCGTCGTAGCTCCAGCCCCAGCTCTACCTCCTAGCAACGAGAGCTGCCGCAGTCGTAACGTCCAGATCTGCAGCGCCCGTTTGAGCGACAAGAACTGCAGGGGCAGGTTGTCGAAGTTATTGCTAGTATCAACAACCACCACCTGCGGCGGATGGGGCGCGAGAGGGTGATGACGGCTGAAGGCGAGACGTGGCGACTCGATGTCCGCGACGATCTCGAAGTTGAACCGCCACTGGTCGAGCGGCTCGACGGCGTGGTGGCCCGGGACGGCGAGGTCGAAGAAATGGGGCTCGTAGCTGGCGCGTTGGGATAGCTCGAGGCCATATATAGTGATGGCGTAGAATGTGATGGGTTCCTCTTGGTTGCTGTCCGTTAGGTTGCCGTTGTTGTCAATGATGACGGGCAGCTGCTGTTGTTGGCTCAGGGACTCGCCTCGTAGTCGCCAGCCGTGGTTAGAGACGAGCAGACCGGTTTCAGTCCCGATGACGAGAGGATCTGACGTGCGCAGGAAGTACTCGTCCGACAGCAGGCGCCGGCTGGGGGTGATCCCCCGCATGAGTCTGGAGTCCTGGATAGCCTCGGGGATGGAGGAGGCGAGGGGCTCAGGCTCTGGTTCGGGGAGTTGCGGTGTGTGCGTGGAGGACCCGCAGCGTTCTCCTCAAAGGACGGCGACATGGTGGGATAGGTCTAGTCGGATATGTCGCTAGGTTTGGGAAGAGATGTCAGTTACAGACGGATTGTCTGACAGCTGTCAAACGTCTCGGGCTGGGACCCACATTCAGATCCGCGCCTGCCTGTCTGTCCCCTGCTTGCAAGTTTGCCTCGCGCATCGTTTGTCGATTGCGGTCGTCGGAGGTCTGTGTTGCGGATATGCGAAGAGAGTGACTTCATAAAACAGGCGGAGGCGTACGCCTGATGCCTCGGCTCCCAGTCAATGAATGATAAATTAAGACACGGGGGAGAAGTAGACGGCAAGCCTTCTTCACGATGGTTGCCGAGAAATGCAAATCTAGTATTGTATTACCGCTTCGAGGGTACTATCCATCCATCCATCCCCTTGAACCTGAACGGTTCGCTTGAGCAGTTGTTGCGCGACGTGCGATAACGATACCCATCCGTCTCTCAACCCCTCGGTAGTCGCAGGAATGATGACTACTACCCAAACACCCTATCAATGTCTTCATCCGGTATTCCCTGCAGCTTCTCCGCGCAGATATCGCCGATGCGAAGGAGGATGAAACTGTGGTACATCTCGAGCTCTCGCTCGAACTTCTCGACGGTCTTCTGTAGAAGGTCGAGCGCCTATTGGCCGGCTTGGTACGGCTTTCACCCACGGCGCAACTTGAGAGACCACCTCGAGTTCCCTGGGATGTCCACTAATGTGGCATCTTCAAGGCTAACATAAGAGGAGAAAAGGGACAGCAGTAGGAGTACGCCTTGGACGAACCACGAGGCGTAGTTGAGTCTTCCTCCGAGGCCTAACTCGTCGGTATGCCGGGAGGAGCGCCGCGGCTCTTCGAGCATCAGCCCTCTTGTCTTCCACTGGCGCAGCTCGTCCCGCAGCTACCTGCACTGCCACTGGAGGTTTTCGAAGCTTTCACGTGGAAATTCCTCGCCCGGGGTCCGGCGATCAAATTTCGGCTCGGCCGTTTTGCCATCCCGGATGAGCGTAAGGTTTTTGTGCAAATAAAGGTATCTGAGAAGGAGGAGCGCGAATCGTCGTCAGGGGTAGCCATCTCTTTCCAGGAACATGTCAACCGGCGCTTGGGGCGGCTTACTACCCAAACGCGGAATCCGTAGGTCGTGTCCACGACGAAGCTTGCGTGGGTCGGATCGTTCTTCGCGGGGGCAACAGCTTGGCTGGAGGAGAGCCGGAGGGATGGGTGTATCTCGTCGTCAGGGAGCATTTCACCGTGGTTGTGGAATCTCATCTGCGAGTGCCGGAACAGGAAGAACTCGTCCGACATGAACCTTTCCAAACACGGAGCTTTTGTCCTGTGGTTGAATCATTGGCGGTCGAACTCTGCAGAGAGAGCCACGAGCGGATTGACACGAACAAGAGTACCGAGGGCAGCTATCTGTTGTTGATGCAACTATAACATGTCGCCAGAAAGAGGCAGCTAGGAAAGGTACCTAGTGAGCTTTGGTACGTCGAAGAACGAATTGAGAAGCACCTTATTTCACCTATGGCTCAGACGGCTGGTCTTGGCCATCGTTCCGGGGTTATGGGCTGATCGCGAGAGAGAAGATACTTGGCTGTGGGTGCAGATAATGTTGGAATAATCATTGTGAAGATGCTGCGAAGTTGGGTACTGCGAAAGCAGAGTAAGTAAAAGTAGCTTGATAACGCCGGCCTGTTTGGTTTGTCTAGTATTAATTAGTGAAAGAAAAAAAAAGAGAAGCCAACAAGCCCCCGATGTCTTCCGGCCGGCCAGTGGTGTTTTTTTTTTCATGCGTGCAAAGTGGGATCATCCCCGCAGATGGCAGTCAGAGGGGCCATCATGGTTGCCAGTGGCGGAAAAGAAAAAGAGAAAGAGGAGGTGCATGGAATGCGGCAGGGATGACGGAAGATGGCCGGCAGCTGTGAAGATATCAGATGCGACGATGCGGCAGGAGCTGACCAGCAGCGACGAAAAGCGGCAACAGCGGGGGTCCCGTTGGCAAGGGATAACCAACGGACGCAGACAAAGCGACTCGGCAAATGGTACCCAACGTCACCGGCGTCAAGACGCGTCCGGTCATCAATACCTTCGCCACTGGGCGGTCAAGAAGCAACAGGACACCCCTTCACCAGCCAACCGACCTGCTACTTGCCGAATTCCAATCACCGTCAACGGAATGTGTCGACCGAGCCAACCAGCCCCACCGGTCGGCTCATCGGAATTTTCGCCCCACTCTCGCGGTGGCAGCCGTCGGAATGGGGCGGCACTCGGGAGTTCATCACGTTCGGTCTGCCCTCCCACAATCAGCACTGCGAATATGACATTGACAGCCAAACATCAACCACCAAGAGGCGACGGACAGCGGGACAGGTGGGAAAACAAGCGACTGAGCATGGACCACATATATCCCTTGAATCATCACTGGGTACGTAGGTACCTGGTAGGCGACTGGGCGAGCAACGTCCGACAAAGAGCCTTGGAATTTTGACAGAGTCCAGGTGGAACGCGTGGGCCATCCATAATGACTAACACAACATATTTCGCCAGGGCACTAAAGATCTTAGACAGTGCTCAGTTGGTCCAGTCGCCGAGGCAGAGCAGGAGAAAAGGCAGGCAGAGACCCTTCAGCTGCATGGAGGATTATAAATACTCCTCCCATCTGATCCCCTTTTGTCAAGAATGGAGAACCTTATTGTGGCAATACGCTTCCACTATTCCACATGGCCTTCTATCAGCTTCTACTGTCTTCTATCGTC
>PYST01000304.1:13300-47323 GCA_003049485.1 Ophioceras dolichostomum | reverse complement strand
GGCTGGAGGTGGGTAGGTCTTGTTGTTGGCTGCCCGGATCGCGAAAGGAGGGGTGCCGATCAGCCCCCTGTGCGAGACAGGCCAAGAAAGAAGGGAAGAGAGAAAAAGAATTCGCGGTATTTTCTGTTCTTCGTCGGCGAGTATAAAAGACCAGAACTTCCATCAACCATTGTTGGTGTTTTCCAATTGCAAATATACATATTTTTTGACCACACACTCCGTCTAACATACGAGCCTCTTGTCATTCGTCCTGATCTCGGCATTCGCCGTAGTGTAATCGATCGGGGCATTTTTCATTCGCCAGCGTGCTCCCGTCGTCTGATACTTCGGACTGGACCCATGGAGAGAACCTGCCGCTTCCTTTGTTTCCCACGGTACTTCCTGCATGCCTCGTCCCATCGTATTTTCAATCGCACACACGCGCAGCCGGTATGTACCCCTCCAATTCAGCCCGCCCGCCTTCCCAGTCCTCCAGTCATCTTGCTTGCATTCATCTTTCACCCGATCCCCCCGCCTTGTCTCCAATCGGCACGAGAGCCAAACAGCCACCGCAAGCAGGTGTAACTTGCTGGGGTGGTGGGCCGTTTCACACATTCTGTTTCGTTTGGCCGTCTGCAGCAGGCGCGGGAGCTGCTGCGGCAGAAGCATCCGCCCCAGCAGCCGGCGTCGGGCCGTTTGGATTGACCGGTGATGAGAGCCAAGGGTTGCTTAACGCATCGGCAACGTCGCTCTCGCGCGCTGCGGGATCGCGAGGAAGCTGCTCTGCCAGAACCCCCGCCACGTAGAGAGACACCTGGGATGCGCTGAAGCCATGCTGGTGCGACGGCGACGGTTCTGGTGACGAAGGCGGAGTCGAGGCGTGCGGAGAGGCAGACGGAGAAGGAGCACCTGCTTGACCGGTTTGATGACTTCCCACGGTCGCGGATGCGGCTGCTGCCTGAGGCGCTGCCGAGGTGCATGTTTGGTCGGTGAGCGCCTGACTGCAGAGACAGGGATTGCTGCCATTCGGCAGCCCGCTGGCACGGCAAGAACACGAGGCGGCAGAACTGATTCCAGAAAATTCCAGGTCAGCAAACAATGCCAGATTTCTGCACGCGCCTCTTTGCTGTGCTTGAGCATGCAGGCTACAGATTCGATTCTTACCCTTGAGATGCGATTGTTGACCACGGACGGGTGGCTGAGGAGGCGGTGGTGTCGGCCGCCATAGCTAACGTATAAGACTTGAGAAGCGAGACTAGTGTTTCTGTGTGGGCGTTTTGCTCATCCTCCGCAGTTCTAGCGTCAGGAGTATGACGAGAAACAACAGAAGATCTGCAGAACCAGAAGTCGGCATATCGAGGTCCTCAGCGTACTTTAAGATCGACGCTCAAATTTCTCATGTTTGGCTGTTTCGAGGCATCCCCAGCCGTTCGTACAGTCGATGAAGTATTGATGCCCAAACGACGTCGGGAGGCGGAACGCATGAGACCCAGAAACCCGGAATCGAGGCTTTCGCGCGCTTCTGATCGGTTGGTTGGATCCTGGTTAAGAGTCATTTCTTTTTTGAGGCGAGCGAACGGATTGAGAGGACAAGCGCAGACATACAGGGCTGGGATTCCCCTAGACCCTTATGGCCCGATCAACCCAGGCCACAAGAGACGATGCCACGGCTTTTGTAATGAGGCGCCTTCGCGGCCTGACCATGGAGTACGTACAAGACAGACAATCCAGGCCTGTTCCCCTTGGGTGGCTGCATTATGCCGTTGAGGCATCCTTCATACGGCATTGAGCATGCCAGCAACAGCGTCACCAGTGCATCGATGCTGGTTCGTTTGTGCTCCTCGTGGGCTCGCTGGCTCGGGTGCCTTGCCCTGCGGTCCTTTGACCATTCGAAGCTGCCGCGTGGCACCAAGCTTGATTCTTAGGCCCTCAGACTTCCAGCTCATACCTGCAGGACAGAATCGCAGAACCGGCCAACCTTGACCCAGCGTCCCAGCTCACCGTCATTCGTAGATTGCTTTCAGCCATCCGCTGCTGCCTGCTTGCCATACCCCAGAGAAAATTTTACTCGACGTAGATAGCTGCGGTGCGGTAGCTCCACCGGCCAGTGGCCGCATATTTGACCCTCCAGGAGCCTGGTTGGTCCAGCAGCGCGGCAGCGCCACAGGAGTACCGGCAGCAGCGTTGGAAGCACCCGCAGCCCAAATCAGCACACTAATAACGTTTGGGGTGCCTCAGTGCGATGGTGGTGCCTCCCTCGGCCTCTGTGGGGGCTGAAGTGAATTCAAGAATCAGCACTGTCGAGCTCCTCCCACACCGCTAGAAGCTCGAGGATTTCACTAGTATACTAGGAGGTAGGCGTCGAAGCTCGGTCTAGGCTCCCTTGACCCGTCACAAACAATGCCCAACGAGGCAGCCCAACGACACACAAAACCGCCTCGACTCTTTCTCTCATGTCGCTGGCTCCATCACTGCATGCACCCACACCTCTGACGCGTAGTCCCTTGAGGATGTGCCAGGGCTGACTTCCCCATACGCCACCAGAAGCAGGCTTGCTCGCTTCGCCTCCCGGGATCCGTCCGCGGCGGTCTAAGAGGCCGTGGAAGTGCAAAAGACGGCCAGAACATTCTGCGCCCCAGCATGGAGACCTGACTGTGTAGTCTGTCTTCCCGACATGATTTGCCTTTTACCCCAGACTCAGGATTCCAGGCCGTTAAAACTAGCGCACAAGAGGCGGGTCCACGGCGCCTCTCCTAGAAGAAGATGAACGCCACACAGCACTTGCCGTGTCATACCCAGAACGAGCTTCCACTTTCGGTATCCCGCCAAGTCCAGCCTCCCTGGCCCGGTGAGCCCTGACCGCACATGCTGGGTCCGCTCTCCGGCTCGACTGGTGAATATGGCTTCCGTTGAACGAGGCGAACGCAGCAGAGATTCTCTCATTAATTTTCCACTTGGATGCCACGAATCCAACCGTCGAGTGAGTCAATTCTGAGCTTCCAATGCCAACGCCGCAGGTGCGTTGAGCAGGAGTGAGAACGTGGTTTCTGTCCCGCTCACTCCATAGCCTAGCAGACTCCTTGCTGGCAGGTTCATCCCAAAAAGGCAAAGACAGGCCGCCTGCATCATACTCGCACAGCCTGAACAGCCCATACTGCCAGATGCGTACTACCAATCGTCCCTGACACTATCCAATACCGCCTCGTTGGACTGCCTCCCATGGCCTGACAACCTCAATGAAATTCCCACCCGTCCGCCACTCGATGTTGGAAACGTGCAGGTGGAAAAAGACTTCTTTGCCAGAAGAGAAGCCGATAGCCACTAGCCGGCTACTCCTCCCGACCATCCAACGCAAGGAATGTCATGAAAGTGCTTTGACCTAGCTAGATTTCTGCTGGTTCTGTGACTGGTGATTCATGGTACGGACTCAGCTGGACTGGGCCTGGGATGACACTCGTCATCCCCGGGGAAAGGAAGTTAAGAAGTAATAGAGCAAACACAAGTGGAAATACTTGTGATCTTATTTTCAAAGTGACAACTGTGAGGGGAAGCCATGTCTAAGAGTAAATGACTGCCTTCGCTTCAATCAGCAAGACACTTACCGGAGTCGAATGAGTCCAGTACGTGAACCAGTGGTTGGCTCAGAGGCCTCCTGAGCCTAGATAGCAAGTCACCTCGTGATTGGTTTCTTAAGTCACACAAAGACTTGTTCTTGGTTCTTAGTCGTCCGGAATGCGGAAACTTCATGCAGAGCAAATGCATGAATGCCTAACGGTACTTTGTTTGTTCGCAGTCTCATCCCAACTTCAGAGAGAAGCGCGCTTGCTCGGCAAAATCTAACCACTCTTAAGAGAGAGCACTGAGAGTTAAATAGACAAGGATATAGGCAGGTAGGAAGTTCAAAAGTCCCGCATGCTTACATGATAGCGGCAAGCGGTCTCCAGAGGCGAAGACAGGGTGTCTTTGACCGGGGTGGGACGGTTACGGTGAGAGTGATGATGAACTCGATGGCGGCTTGATGGCGCTGATGATGATAACGCGAGACACGCCAACAGTTATGGGCACTTTCTGGAAGAATGCGATGAAACTGAATGACTGAACAACAGAAGAGTATTCAAGTTTAATTAACTAGTCTATCTGTTTCAATGCATTCAACTTTACCAGTCTCTTTATACAAGCCCATTATCGTGTGACATGCGATCAAGAGTTTGGTACCTAACCAACCCCATCGACCGAGCGGAGAGGTTCAGGGGCCTGAGGCAGGCAGCATGCAACCGCGACCCGCAATGTCATCGGCATTGCAGAACCACAGCCCTTAGACACTGCGCCTACCGGATGCGATGCGGATATTCCGTACGATATCGGCTTGACAGCTGATTGAAAGGCACGCGGTCACGCGCCAATTCTCTAACCATTTACGCCGAAGTTTTGTCAGAGTCAATGGCGTTGACGCAGAAAGTGTGGTGCCCGACGGCTGAACAACAGGAACGTGAAAGACGCTAACGAATTCCAAGGGATGAGAAAAGGGGTAAATTGAGTCCGGGAGAGCACTCTAGGTCCACAACTTGGCCAATATATCGCAAACAGATGGAACGTGCTACTTGGTTTGTACTCACACTGCTGTGCTCCCAGACTCCAACCCAAGCCGAAGGGCCGACGGATCGACCTAACCACTGTGTCATCGCATCCCGAGAACTCGGCGTGAACTCGAGCGAGAAATCCGTCGCATTCGATTGACAGGAAGCTGGCAGCCGCTTCGCACAGCACTAACAGCTACCAAGGAAATGTTTGACCGCGAGCACGCCATGGTGCAATCCTTCAACGGAGGGTAGCCGCATATACGGACGAACGCCGGGGATTCTCTGTCGGGGAGGGGTCAGCGCGGAGACAGCAATTTTGAGTGCAGCGATGCTTCTGCGCTAAAATTCCACCTGAATAATAAGGGGCCTGGCCTGCCCGACCCGCTCCACAGATCCAAATGACAAACGAGCCGACCTTCCCAAGGCGCTAGCGGCGGGACGCCTTCAATTCGATTCGGACTAGGAAGAGGAAGGATTGTCACGTCCGCCCTGTTTTTCCAATGTAAAAGCATCACAGGCGCAGGAGTAGTGGATGCCTCGCTGCTGCCTCACCGAAAAAGCAAGGAGAGTCTGGCATCTATGGTGGGCAGGTGGGCAACCTCGGGCGATAATTGGGCAAGCCAAGTTTCCATGACAGTACTGTGGGGAGCACACAGCGCACATCTTTTTTTTCTTTTTTTTTCTTACGAAGCACACGCTGTGACCGAATGATGCATGTGAACATTGGGAGACTGGCGATTGGGATTGGCCAGACAAACCCCGCTTTCCAGAAGACTCCCAAGTGAGAATCACAGGTCGACTGATGAACAAAGGCCCTCTTCATCAGGCCTTTGTGTTGGGTGGCGCTGGTCTGGTCGGAGGGGACGAAACCAATGCCCCGATCACTGCGCCCAGAAGTCCAAGCCAAGCAGATTGGTGAGCCAAACTCTTCACAAGGCACGCAAGGCAGCCAGAATGGCATTGATACATAAAATGCGAGGATGCCTAGGTGTAGGCACCAAGCCTAGTGCCAAAGGTGTCCTGCTATTAGACCAACAGATCCAATACTGTGCAATCTACTGTACGCCCTCCAGGACATACCCTCGCTAAGCTCGCTATAATTGACACTTTCCAGGGGGTTCGGAGCTTAACGTACCCTGTAAATCTAGAGGGCTTACAGTGCAACTTTCAAAGTTAGCACTTCAAGCACGTGATATCACGTGATGTCATTGTGTCCTTCTTCAAGTGATGCACTCGACCCGCGTGCATGGAATTGAAAGGTTACCTCAAAGTTAAGGAGGATTCGTCGGCTAACTGTCCCCGAGGAGCCGCGGGAGTCGAGGGAAGAGGTTGAATTTAGAAAATTCTAGGTTCTATTGATGTCGGTGGGACACACGGGCCTCCAGCGGAGTCGAACCTTCTTGGCGGGGCGAAGGAGCAGCGCCTCCAACTCTCCAAGAAATGGAATAAAAAGAAATGGGATCGCTCTGCTTTTTATCCATCGACGATGTGCGAATGATGTTTCGGAATAACAGGGTCCTGCTGTTGTTGAACTTGTTGCTGATCGCGTTTCTCGTCATTCACTACGTACTTAACCCCTCGGCCCGTGGTTTTGGAATACGCATCTTACGATCTCAATCTGCAGCCAGGAAGGGGACGGGAAAGCAGCGAGTATCAAGAGAGCCACAATGCGGGGGCTCTTCGCGAGCAGGAGCCAAGGCTTTAACGACTGGTCAGCATATTACGGAGAAGCTGTTCCACCTCACTCGGAGACATTGTTAGTAACGTATCGCTCACCTATTAATTTATGTTGATGCCTGGACATCGGGGCAGAGGCTGCAACTCCTGCCCTGCACCGCTAGAGTTAATCCGGATCCCGCTCTGTTGGCGGGCGCATTTGAACGCTGAAGCTTTGGGCAGCAGGTGCGGTCCCGGTCGACCCCTGATGAAAAAGTCTGTTCTGCTCTTTGGATCCTCATCATGGCTCTTCCCCCAGATCGAGTAACGGTCCCGACAAGGGCCTTGCAGGTGTGTTGCAGCGAATTTCTCCAGTCTCCAGTAATCCCCTTTCCCTCCTTTTTTCATTCCCGTAACTCCCGTCACTTTTTCGATCCCGAGAAGGGGGCGGCGGTAAGCAAGCAGGAACCCACATGACAAGTCAAACTAACCACTTGGAGTATTTGAGATGGTGCCAAAGCGGCAGCCACAATCGCGCAGCGCAGTCGCAGGTCGACAAACCTTAAAAGGTTAATTTCAGCCGTCAAGCCCGTCGGAGCGTCCCAAACAACATACCAAGGGAGGCATGGATTCATTCGATGAAGCGACGAAAAGGCAGGAAAAGGGGGATTTTTTGTTGTTCGCTCCCCTTGCGAGCTCTCCAACCATAAACGCGATCCTCCCTGCCTTTCCATCCTGCTTCTTCCGACCAGTCGCAAACGCTCGCTTTACCCCTGCTCGCATGTTCTGATCTCCAAAGAAAAAGCTTGTCCAGCACAGGCATAGTGGCACACACCCTCCATCGTCGACGCCACCCTCCTACCTTTTTTTGCGAGAAATCAGCCGAGCATTGCGAGCCGGGGACCAATAACATTGAGCAATATCTGCGTCATGCCGCCTTCGCATGTCTAGCTTCATCGTGTTGAGGAATGCTCAGGGAGCTGACGGCCGTTGATGACACACAGTGAAATCCATCACCAAACTTCACCTCTCTCCTCCCAAAACGTCTCAAGATTCATGGGGCCTGGCACAGTGCACTCACCCACTGCGCACTTCTTCATGGTACCCTGAATCCTAAATGCAGGGATGGCTCACGTGCCGCTCACATTCTCCCCTCTGATTAGGTGGTGGATCCTGGGGGACCGTTCACTCCCTACCTGACCGCTCCCTTCACCCTCCCTCCATTCCCGTGTGCCTCTCCCCTCCTCCCTCTTCGTATCCCGTCCCTTCTTGCAGCTCGCTATCGTGGGGATTGCTTGGTGACTGATAGCCAGCTGCTGGCTGGCCACCTACCCGCCTCTGTGGACGCGGGTTATACGGTAGTGGTGGTGGTTGTGATGTGGAGGTGGGCGAGATGGTGGCTGTTGCCGTTGGAAATAGCCGCAGGCCAACGCAGAGCAACATGTTTGTGGTCCTCCAACGGCCAAACATCGGCCGGGTCTCGAGGCTGGGGCAGACAGACGCCATGGGGAAACAACGAAAGACCACAGACAACAACAACAAAACCAAACCCAACCTGTCGTTGCCTTGCCCTTCTCCCGTCCGTCTCCCGAGGTCTCCCCGTTTGCGTTGCGCCAGCATCATCAACCCGCGGCAAACACTGGCCAGCTAGACGTGGCCATCCGGACATCAACCACGGGAAAACAAGGAAAACAAAGCACGACGCAAAACAGTCGCAAAATAGAAGGGCGGCAGGTAGGACAAGCCTAACCTATTCCGCAGTGGCGTGCAATCTCACGGCGTTCCACAATCGGCACGCTACTGACTTTACTGACTTTGAGTGGCTGACTTGCCACCACTGATGAATTTTTTTCGTCCCTTCTCCTTCTTTCCCACTCCTGATTCAGAGACAAAAAGTGCCAGATTGTATTATCACATCCCCTGGCTGGCATGGTTCCTAAAAATGAATGGAAATGGATGGAGGGATGGACCCATTATCCCAGCCATCACCAGCGCGGCACGCCTCTTCTCTCACTTCACTTTGCCTTCTCGTCTCCCTTGCCGCGCCCTGCCCCCCCTTCGTAAAGTTGGCACTAGCCCGGCGAGCCTAGCATAAATCCTACTATGCCAGTGCAGGACTAGTGGAATACATGCCCTTCCCACTCGGACTCTTCATAATGCGATGTACCTCTCTCGTCAGACGGCTGGCTGACTGACAGATCCTAACCCGTCTGGACTCAAGTCCGTCTGGGCGAACTGGGTGTGTGAGTGGTACCATTGTTGTACCCCTTCACTGGACTCTTTTTTGGGCCTGCGCCTGCACGCTTGTGTGCCTGTGCCTGTACCTGTGCCTACCTGCCCATGCCACTGCGTCTTTGTGTCCTCCACACCCCTGCGCCAGACCCAAACATCGGTGTCACTTGTCTCTCGCCTCTCACTCCTTCCATCCGTCACCTCATCACTTTCCCTTTCGCCCACTAGGTGGCTTGCCGCTGCTTGCATGGCTGAGTGAACGATGTGGAGAAGAGACAACCCAATGGGAGCACCCCCTTCCATGATGGATCCCTACTGGGCCACCTCCCAGATCTGCACGACCCCCGAGAAAAGGGGGCCTGGGCCTGGCTCAGGCTGGTAAGATGGATGAATGAAGGGTTAGATGAACCATTGACTGATGTGCATCTAAAGGCCTTTGACATGGGTCAAGTGGGTGGGTGTGTGGGTGTGGGTGAATATGAGATGGGAGATATGCTCCCCCTATTGATGAAGAGAATGTGGGCAAGAGCCCGAACAAAGGCTGAACAAAATCAGGCCAACCCCCAGTGACCCCCTCTCTGTCTCTTTCGTTCTTCGCTTCCATTCTTTTTGCTCCTACCTTCCTCCACACGCTCTTTATGTTCCTTTTGTACTGTATCTTTCCTCGCCTTCCTCCCACCCTATTTCCTTGATACACTCTCGACAGTAACATCATCATCAACTAATAAGGAGGATATGATGCAAGAGTAACAAGAAAAGAGGAGGATCATACACAAAAGATCAGAGTGTGGGCCGATCGCATACATCACAAAGAGACACAGACCCCTCATCTAAGGTGGGAAAAGAAGAAGGAAAAATGGCGCCGAGGTCATTACAGTCATCCATCGCCAACGTCCGTGACTGGCTCTCCTCCCCATCTGACTCACGGCCCTACCATGCCGTGCCCGACCACGAGCACAGCGGGGGCCACACGCCCACCTCCGGCACCGCGATGCTCTCCTCCGACTCCGACATCGAGTCTGCCTCCGTCGACGGCGTGATGCTCGAGAAGGCCGCCGCCCAGTCCGGCTGCAGCTTCCTCACCCCCTTCCTGTCTTTCGCCAGCAGCCGTCGACCCTCGCCGGCCCGCATATTCTGGACCCTCCTCCCCTCCTTCATCACCAGGCCCCTCGGCCGCGGCGCCCCGGACGGATCCGACGCCGTGGCCGACGCCAACACGACGTCGTACCTCAACGGCCTGCGCGGCATCGCGTCGCTCATCGTCGCGATCCAGCACAACACTAACGAGTACTTCCCCGCCAACCACCGCGGGTGGGGCGACGAGGAGGAGGACCACTACTTCATCCAGCTGCCCTTCATCCGAAACGTGATCCACGGCTCGTTCGCCGTGACTGTCTTCTTCGTCATCAGCGGCTTCGCGCTGACCTACGGCCCGCTGAAGCGCATCCACTCCGGTAGACAGGACGACGCCATCGCCGGCCTGCCGTCCTCCGTCTTCCGCCGCCCCGTCCGCCTCTTCCTGCCGATCGTCCCCGTCCTGCTCCTGTCCTGCTTCATGGTCTACCTCCAGATCTTCTACCGCCTAGGCGCCGAGGACATGCTGCCCTCCACCGGCTCGCTCTTCGGCGACCTGTACGCGGGCTGGCCCGAGCTCGTCAACATCATGACGGCCGAGCGCGGGGCATCCACCATGCCGCAGGCCTGGACCCTGACCGTCGAGTACGCCGGCTCGATCCTCGTGTTCCTCTGCGTTCTCGCCTTCGCGCGCGTCGCCTCCCCCTTGAGACTGGCTCTGGTCTTCGCCGTCTTCGTCTGGAAGTGGTGGCTCGGCCGCTGGCAGCTCGCTCTGTTCCTGGCCGGTATGATGCTCGCCGAGGTGCGGCACCTGCGCGCCAAGATGCCCGAGCTGACCGAGCGCGCGCAGAGGGTCGTGACGGTCTCGGCGTGGATTTTGTTTGTGGTCGCGCAGTTCGTGGGGGGATACCCGATCTACGGGAACGGCACCAAGACGCTGGGCTACAGCTGGCTGAACTGGGTGCCCCACGGCAGGATGGAGCTGCAGAGGTTCTGGCACAGCGTCGCGGCGATCATGCTGGTGACCTCGCTCGAGAGCCTCCCCGCCTTGCAGAGGAAGCTGAACGCCAGGTGGGTGCTGTACCTGGGCGAGATCAGCTACGGCCTGTACCTCGTGCACTGGATGGTCGGCATGAACGTCCTCACGAAGGGGACCATCATCAGGATGAGGCATGCGGAGCACAAGGACCTCGTCGCGTGGGCGGCCGGGTTCGCGATCACGATGCCGCTGTGCCTCTGGGCCGCCGACGTGCACTGGCGGCTGGTGGACCAGAAGTCGGTCAAGTTCGCGAAGTGGCTGAGCGAGAAGTTCGGAGTGTGAGGTCCTCGAGGGGATGTGTTGCTTCTATGCTGATGCATTTTCGAGGTTGTTTTTTTGCCTCTCGTTCTTCGCTGTTTCTCTACAGTTGCGTCTATCATGGATATCCCACGTGTCGGTCGTCTGGACTTGTGTCGCGTCGGTGCAGCGCATTTTTTTGCTCCTTCACCCCTCAAAGGATTTCTGTTGCCTTTCTTATGTATTCGTTCTGGTCGTTATGGAGTTCATCTGGAGTTCCTGCTTCTGTTTGGGGTGTCGAGAGCATGGAGTAAACAGCCAAAAAGATTTTCCTATGTCAAAACACGGTTTAGCACCGATTGTTGCTGGGTGGTATTCAGGGGCCCGGTTTTCGTTCTCCTTGTTTTCTGATGCTTTCACGTGGGCGATTTTTTGCTCTTCTCTTCGGCTTCACGCATATCTTCTCGCCTCGCAAGTCTCCCCATGCGTTCGTTTCAACGGAGCTCTTGGCCATGTTTTTTCTCTCTGGCAGCGTTTTCAGCATTGCACTCACCATTAATAGAGTAGGAGAGGACAGAAGAAAATCCTCTTCGCTTGGCATTGGAAGGAATATGATCAACATACAGCGTATCTGAGTGCCTCCCTGACCCTTGTTTGGGAGTACACGAGGCTCACTCTTTCGGCATTCGTCGCGGCTGGAATTAGCCTCCTGGTCCATCTTGGCGCTTATGCGTATCACTCACGTGCCGCGATGTGTTGGTCGAGATACGAACCCAAAAGTGGGCAGTCGTCCTTGTGGTTGGCGCCTCTGGTGGGAGATCACGTTTTCTGGGGGTACAGGTTTTCGCCCCCACTCTCGAAGGATTGCTTATCCTCGGCTCTGACATTCGGCTTGGTCCTAGAGCCCCTCTCGAGGTTCTCGATTCCGTACCGCGATGCCAACACCTCCTCATCACCCTTTAAATGCCGAGGTCGTCTGTGTCACTATCGCGAGCATCCTACCACTGGCCCAATGGTTATGAGGATGCGCACACCACAATCCTTATCAAACGTGCTCACAATATTACACTTTCCCATGGACGCGCGAAGATTGGGTCTCGAGCGTCATTTGACCAGAGATTGCATTGCATCGAGTCGAGTCGAGCAAGACATGTCTCCCCCACGACTGTCGAGTCTCTCGAGTCTCGAGGCTTGCGGACGTACCGATCTGCGTGATTTGAGTGCCTCAAAGAAGGCAACCACACTTGTCTCTTCTCGGACGCTCTTATTGATGCCCGCGCAGATAAATTGGCGGCCTGATGATGGGTGCGAGGTCGACGTGCTCTGGCCGGATTGGGTCATCGAGCCGAAAAGCGATCTGCTGCAGCAATCGTCTGCGGGCCGGGACAAGACAATGCGACACAAACATTGAAGGAGTTTGGGATTGTCTTGTGAAGAGCAGGCGACTAGACTCTGTCGCTCTGCTGTGTAAGGCGTGTGCGTAAAGATACGAGGTGTAGATGTACGTACGTCTCCCAAGTGGGTGAGCTGAGCTGAGCTTGGGGTCGAGGTCTGCCGTTCAATTCATGACTTGTCGCGAGGCGCGCATCACCATCATCACCATCATCATCATCGCCGGACACCGCCAACAAAAAGCTCTTTGTATTAGGAGGGGGCAAATTGGTGATTTTACAATTACAGGGTGACCAGGGCCAGTAGGTCAGGAGGGTTAAGAAAGCAAGCTCTATGCTGGTGGCTGAAAATTCCGAAAACACTTTAGTGGTGAAAAAGCAGCAGCGATGGAAAATATTTGTCGCGAGAAAGGTCCAGGTGGTGATGGGAGGGGAGGTGGCTGTGACGATGTGCACAAAAAGCAAAGGAGCGGGCGGGGTTTGGTGCACAGGGCAGAGCAACGGGAAGACCACAAAAAAAAAGGTTGAATCGAACGCCGGAATATGAACAAGTTGGGGGACCGCCAAACACATCCAGGCCATGCTGGACGATCTTCGGCACCCAATGATGGCGGAGAAGACCGGTTTGAGACCAGAAACGACTGCGGGAGCTAGGGAAACGGATAAGGGGGGGAAGATGTCTGACCATGCTATCCGCCATTGGTCAGGTGTTCCAGGAGGATCCCTCCTTGCTTGAACCCTGAGGCTCATCAATCTTCAACGACGTCCTTCCCTGTTTCTCCAATCAACCTCGATAAGCGACTTGCGCAGCGCTCTTAGTGAGTCGAATGGGGCCGGTAATACCCTGGCCATGGCTGCCAGTCGATGTCATACTGGGCATCGTTGTCAAGCCCTCCGCCAATGTGATCGAGTTCCTGGAGCGAGGAAGCCTGCTCGTCCGGAGGAGTGATGCCGCCGTTGGCCAATACGGCAGTCGTAATTCTCCGCAGATGGAGCCAGCGCTCCAGATCCCCCGTCACCGGCCGCATCACCGTGAATGGTGGGTGAGGGTCCCCGATGAACCTGCTCTCGGGCGATTCGACGTCGGAGTATGAGAGCGGCAGGGACGGTCGCGGCCCTGGTGCAACCCACGAGTTTTGACGGGAGCTGGCAATAATATATAAGGAGACCGATTAGCGTGCTGCCCGCATCTAGGCCGAGGACTGGGCCGTAACTTATTGTGCTTACCCGTCATACGCGGACCCGAGTTCCACGTTCATTGAGCTCCGGTGGTACTGCACTGGCTCGCGGGTATATCCCGGGTCAGAACAGCTGTACCGCACTGCCGCCTCGGAAAGATGGTGGCCGGCAGCCGACGGCGTGTATTGGTAGGGGTAGGACAAGGTCCGTCCCACGAAGCCCTGAAGATCCCGGCTCGGGAGATGGTCGTGTGTGGAGGCTTCATGCGGCTGATCCGGTTCGGTCATCATGTCGGGATATGGAGTCGCTGTGGGCGAGGGCGAACGGATGGCGTCAGTGATGTATTCAGTGGCAGGAGCCGCCGCGAAATAGTTTGTGGACGTCGAGGACCTTTGTAAGAGTTCGGCGTGTCAGTCATAAAGAGAAATGGTCGAATATGACGGAGGCAGATCAAAGGCGGGGAGACTTACCAACGCGCATATTGACCTGCATCAAAATTGTTTCGGCGGCGAAGTGCGGGTGCGGGTCGCCGCTCACCTTCCATGCTCTCGGTGAGCGGGCGCTTATTGTTCGGCTGCTCCTGCGCCATAAGGACCGGCTGCACGCAAACTGATAATAGCGCCAGACTTCTATAGTCCTTATATCAGTCAGGGAGGTCGGTAGGCAGTGTTGTCTAATACAAAAAGGGAAGGACGAAGTGTCTGCTTTGCTTCAGAAAGATAGGTACGCAGGTGGGAGTTAACGAGAGTTTAGAA
The DNA here is from genome assembly GCA_003049485.1 of Ophioceras dolichostomum. Classification (NCBI taxonomy): domain Eukaryota; kingdom Fungi; phylum Ascomycota; class Sordariomycetes; order Magnaporthales; family Ophioceraceae; genus Ophioceras; species Ophioceras dolichostomum. Next base: position 33,201 of record PYST01000304.1, on the reverse strand, counting down.
GGAGAGTGATGAATGATATATAGAGAAACGGCACACGCGAAAGAGAGGCGACACGAGGAGAGAAGAGTTGAAGGCTTTGATGCCGAAACGAAGAAGCAAAAAGACGCGGGAGTGAGGGCGATGCCATGCTCAAATACTTTTCGTTGTTAATACGATACGAAGATTTTACAGTTGGTGGACGCCGTGTTTGCCTTGTTTATCAGGGGCTTCAGTAGGTACCCAGCTAAAACTGGTTCGCCCAGGCTTGTACCCGTGGCCCTCAGAGGTTATCAAAGGAGGGACTGCGTTGACCAAAAAGCCCCCGACGATAGATAGAGGAGGAATATGATGAAACATTGGTACTCCCTGCCTAGCAATGTTCTAAAAACCACCGAAAGAAGGCAAACAGCGTGAACAACCGTCTCGGTCCTTTTGCTTATTTTGTTACGGCCGGCGCCCTTCGATAAGGGCCAAGGTCTGCCGCCGGTGAGCCTGCGCTTTGCTTTGGCTCCACTTTGTAGCCGTACCGTTGAAAAAGGAGTGGGAATTTTTGCTCGCAAGTGCATTATCGACACATTGATGGAATGAATCTTGAGGGTTGCACCCAAGGTGCTTTCCTCCTTTTACCTAGGAAGGAAAGAGTGGTGGCGAAGCCGACGCCTAAGATATGCATAGTAAGTCCCAACGGCAGACCATACGATCCTCAACTGTTTTCTCGATCCCGCTTGAGCCATTCAGAAAGCAGGTAGCAGCTGCACATTCGGCAGCTCCATCGAGGATGCGTGCACCAAGCGCCCAAAATTTACCGAAAGTTGGGTTGATTGGACTTGAGTAAATTCAGTGATGGAGAGCGTTCGGCAGTGGATTGGGTTTAAGACACATGTGCTACTAAACCCGGAAAATTTCCTCGGGGAAGGATTCTAGCTGCACCGCCTGTCAATTCAGCAACGGGAGGCTGAGGCCTTCTGGCGAGACAGAAATGGTAGGAACGCTAATTTTGGTCCCCCAACGTCCTTGGCAGGTCGTGACGTTATGGTGCCAGGCTCGTGGAATGGGTCGCGTCGCCCTACGCCTTACATCCCTTACAGGGTATCGCAGCTCTAACGCGCAGGGACCAAACGTCACCCATGACTTGGTGTGCGATGATGCTGTGAGATCCCTCTGGCTGCCCACCTAGCACGAACTCATCAGTGCCTTCGAAGGGCCTTGTCAGTACGCCGTTCAACTCCCTCTCCCTTTCATGGCACCGTAAGCAGCGTCTCTGGAGCAAACGACGAAGATCATGAGAAGCAACGTGTCATCGAACATTCGAAGAAAGTAGGAACAGGCGACGATAAGTGGTACCTTAGGCAGGGAAATAACAGGAGGCCAGCCTGCCTGAAGGTGGCGAAGCTTTTGTTGGACCTGGCCGCTCTAGTCCAATCAATCAACGTGAAGGGCTCGCGCTGGCCGTTCGAGGCCGTCTGACATGGAGTCTGGTGCTGCAGCACCGCTGCAAGCCCCTGCAGCTGGGTGGTTCAGCGGAGCCAACCACTAAGCGCCTTCGGTCTGCCATGCACGCACTTGCCTTCTCGATAATTTTTTTGCTCGGCGAGGGCGACTTCTAGCTCGGATGTTCACGCTTCCATTGGCAGATGACGCAAGTGAAAAGGGGCTCCTCCGCACAAACCGGATCCTCAAAGGTGGAAACCGGCTTTCTGCGCTTTCGTAGGCTAGCTTTCTAGCTCTAAGCTGACATGGTAGTGCAGCTGTCTAGGGTACCTGCTTGGAGAGAGGTACCTTGCGCTGCACAAATTCGATATGATGTTTGATAATACCCAGCATACGCCTTGTAATCTGCCCTGCGGTCAGCCATTTCCCCAAAGGTGTCGCCGCTGTGCATCTGCGACATCTCAAAAAGAAAAAAGGAAAAAAAAAGATGAATGACACGAACTATAAACAATTGAATAGTCCGCGCACTAAAGGCGGTTGAAATAAGCTTAAAGTTCTTCCTAATGGACATGGACTCCTGGCACTTTGCTCCCCCGTCGTTCCAGAACGCTACTCTGGACCTCGTTCTTGGTGTCGGGGTGGGGCGCAGGGAAAGGAAGCTCCCCCTGAAAAAGTCTAGGCCTTATCCACCCACTTCACGCCCACATACCGAAATCCTCAACCACTCCATCGGGTTAGGGGATGACGCGTCGGCTGGCTGCGCAGGTGTGCCCCATGTCCCCCCTTCATCGTGCCACTCCCCCTCTCTTCTTCTTTCCCAGTGCGCTCTTGCTGGCTGGTGTCTTGGACCGGGGGCAGAGCTCGACAGATTAGCTAACACAGCTGGAGTGTGTCTCGCTCGATAAGGTACAGGAAGGTAGGTAGGTAGATAACAAAGGCAGCTCGATAGGGACGGGCAGCGAAAAAAGGTGGAAGCAAACATGAGGCGTTGGCATCATCCCATTCGCTCGGGCCACAGCATGATTCTGACCTCCAAAGCAGACTGATTGGTCTCCAGCAGACTGACATCTCGTCGCTAGGACTTCGGCATCCTGAACGATTGGTTAACAGGGACATTGGGCAGCTATGCCTTCGGTCTGTCTTTGGGTCACGGAGGCGATTCTCATACGAGCTGGAGGATTAGGTAGAACAAGCACAACGTGGCAAAATATGAGAGCCAGAGAGGCATCTAAAAGGCAGCAGGTGCGCCTCGAGTTGCCATTGTAGAGATCTAAAGGTAGGTAGTCCAATGCAGTAAAGTCTATTATCGCCTTCAACGCAACACTAGCTCGACGATTCGCGCCCCTCTCGATCCCTTAACGTCAACGAGGCAGCACCGAACATGCCGCACTCCCTCGAGTCCAACATAGTCACCCAGATGGTGCTCATATCAGAAACAGGTCTTCCGACTACCAACCAGCAGGAGGTTGGTTTGCCTAATCGGGACGGGATACCCATTCGAGAAACGAATCCCGCCGAGAATGGTGTGTCTAGGTGATCGGTCGGCAGGGGCAAGGGAGGCAATCCTGCGGGCTCCCCCAATTCCTGCCTTGGGGGTCTTGGGACGCCGATGCCGATGCCGGAACTGAGAACTTGGGCCGTGGAAAGAAGGATTCCCAAGAAATTACATCCCTGCAATGCTCGGCGAGCCGATCAACTCCGCTTTTCGTCACCTCGCGGCTCGGCTAGCCAGGGGCCACTCGTCACCCGCGGAAGACATGCCGATGGTGTTGGAACCTGCATGATGGCCCGCTCGCTACCGGGGGAGCGGGTCGTCGGGACTTTTGACATTTTCTTGTCCCGGTATCCCGGGGTAAAGTCATAAGGGCAAAAAAGAAAGAAAAAGGGGGGAGAAAATGAAACGGTCGAACTGCCGAACGCAAGGGATAATAAGATGGTGATATGCCGCTTGTCGTCATCATCCACTTCATCATCATCATCAGTTTCCAACAACGACGTCACTTATGCGAAGCGTCGCTCCGCCTACTGCAAAAAACGACTGTGCGAGCCCGAAAAATATGCTGAAGAAGAGCTAGTAGGGCCTCGACGACCGACTCGCAGCGGATAGACGAGTCTGGCCCAACAGAGTCCGAGAAGCGCCACTTTCCGGGGGGCGAGAGAGATTCCACATACCCAAGGAGGATCGCATTAACATCCTTCCGAATCTAGGTCACCTAGTATGATGGGTAAGCCTCTTATCTAAGACCGGTATACCAAAAGGAGATGAAACGACTCAGGTAAGACAAAGATGCGGAAGACAAGAAACGCTGACAGCGTCCGAGCGGAGCCAGGTATCTGCCTAGACCGGGAAATTCCGAAGAAAGAAAGCGGCAGTAAGGTTACGCCTATATGCTAGTAACACAGAGGTATGAGGACCCCAAGAAGAAGAAGAATAAGAAGAAAACAACACTATAAATCCGACCACCCAAGCCTTCAACCAGCATGCAGCCAGCCCTAGGAAAAGAGACAGTCTTGGCAAAACCAAGCGGCATCCGATCCAAGCAGGGCCGACAGAGAGTAATCCTATCTCTCGGACAACTAACTAACTAGGCCCGTATAATACCTTAGTCGCCAACCATGGAAAACCCATAACCCTTCTCAACTACAAATGAGTTCAACAACAATAACGACAACAACAACATGTACGTATACAAGCTCTTCAGTCACACACACACACACACACACACACCCTCCACCACCTTCAACTCCTTTGTGTTGTTACAAGGTCGACATCACGACACACTTTCTCCTCCACCTGTCCCTCCTCTGCCGACTCGTCTTTCTTCTCTCACCGAACGCCCTTCTCTTCCTACCTCGTCCCCTCCTCCCCTCTCGTCGTCATCGTCAAGGAAAGGGATGGGGCGTCGTCGTCGTCCTCGTCGTCGTCGTTCTCGGCGTGACCGAGACGACGGCGGACCCCACCACCTCGGCAGTAGGGATCGTGTGCGAGCGTCCGAGCTGTGGCTTGAGGGGGAAGTCCCATCTGAGAGTCCCAACACTCTCCTCGTTGCCCGGCAGCGAAGGGGACGCTCGCCACCACTCGCTACTCCGCGTCGTCCATGGGCTTGTTGCTGTTGTTGTTGTTGTTGTTGTTGTTGTTGTTGTTGTTGTTGTTGTTGTTGTTGTTGTTGTTGTTGTTGTAGTTGTTGTAGTTCTGGAAGTAGTCGTCGTCCCAGTCGCCCGACGGATAGACCACCACAAGCCTGTTGTTGACAGGGGCGACGGCGCCAGAGACGTTGGGAAGCCTGCCCAGCCCCTGCTCGAGCCAGGTGTGTCGTGCGACGGTCCTGTCGGCTGGGGTCTCGGGCGGGTCGTCGGCACCGCTGGGCGGATACGCGGATAGGACGTCTGCCCACGGTCCGCTGCACCAGTGTCTTCCGTCCACGCGGAGGTGGTTGACGCCGATGGCCTCGTCCGCGGCGGCCGTGGCCGGCTCTGCGTCGTCGTGGCCGGCTTCGGGTTGCGTGTTTCGCTCGTCCGAGGCCGCGAGGCCGAGCAGGAGCACGCGCGGGGGCACGTCGTCTTGGGAGTTGTGGGAGTAGCGGGCATCCTGCTGCCGGCTACGGTCGTCATCGTCTTCGTGGAGGTCGGTCGATCTGTTTGGGCTTACGAGTCAGCAAGTGCGCGATGGCCTGGCAGCCTGGCGCCACGGTGTCAGGGTACTTGTGCGGTACTCACGGGAGCGAAGTTCCCTGCTGCGCGCTCAAGGAGCCTGCAGCCGTGGACAGCGGCCCGGACGACTCGGCGGCGGCGGTTGTGTACTCCAGCCAAGTGGCCGTCGTCCAGAATTCTCGGGACTTTTTGCCATCGGCGGTGATGTACCAGGCATATCTGTCATCGCAGACGTGAAGGCCAGGAGTCAGGTCGGTGCCTCCTCCCGTCTCCCGACGCGCGTTTCCTTGGTTGTTGTGGTGGTCAGACCCGCCATTAAGCGCGCCTGCAGGCGGCGGCAGGTTGCTGAGCCCGTTGCCTGCATCGCAGATGGGCGTCGGCGGCGCAGTCAGTCGCTGCTGCACCGGCGCCATATTCGTCTCGTCTTGGTCTGTTCTGTTCGGAGAGATTCTTCTGAAAGTCGTCGTCGATAAAATTTGCAAGAAGGAAAAAGCCAGTGCGGAATCCGTTGGTGGCAGAGCGAGCGATTGTGGTGAAAAAGGAGGAGATGATGTTGGTTGATGACATTAATACCCCAGGGCATGAAGAGGATGACAGACTCGCTCTTGACGGCGATGGCGGGGGTATCCATGCACGTACGCACGCCGGTTGGGTACCAGGGACACCGGAGGACCCGAGGCAGCGGGAACACCCCTCACTCAACGAGAGACAGTGGCCACGTCAAAGGCAACGCACCGGACCTTGACTAGGTTTCAGATGCCATGTTAAAATTGCCGACCTTCTTTTCTTGTCCAGTCGGGCGGCATTCCTGCTTGGCGTGAGATTCTTGTCTTCACCGCTTCTCAGAGCTCTTTTCTAACGATAGGGCGAATAAGGTTTGCGGCTGGGCCAGCTGGCCAGTGACAATTGAGCTTGAAACGATCTGCACCACTGCAGCACCACCACTCCTGGCAGGCTCTGGACCACATCTGACTGCAATTGGGCCTGGAATGTCTCGGAGCACTGAGGACATGAATCTCCGAAAAGGGTCGGCTTGATTGAAAGAATGTCCCTGCCGGCAAGGCGGACGGGGGGGAGTCTGGGCTCGGCCATCTAGTTGTGCCACATTTTTGCTTTTGCGGTGTGAGTGTCGAGGACGATGGCCACATAGGCTTTCGTGGTCCCAAAGTGCAGGGGTTGCGCGTTCTGCAACTGGAGGATGCAGAGAGCAGGGCGACCAGTCTGACGGCTTCGATTGCCGGACTGCGAGGACAGACATTGATCGGGCCAATAGCATCGTTGGCAAATGTCACCAACGTGAGCGGCGAGCGGCCACCGTATGGCTTTCTTTGATGTTTCGTGTTGCCCTCGGTCGCTGCCTGGGCTAGCTTTTGCGAAGTATTGAATAGTCGAGTCGCCGTCATTATGCTGCTTTTAGGTTCTTGTTTCTTTTCGTTAGCGCATTCGGGTTGGACATGCCAATCTAGGACAGTTTTGTTTCTCTTCATAGTTTTGGCTCGTGACTCTCTGCACAAAGGCGCGGGATGGGGGACCTGAATCAAGGTTTACCTTCAGTTCGGGGCTGAACGCTTGAACCTCAGTAGCCTACCACTATCTCGGCTAATTTTGGGTTGAGCAAGCTCTTTGCGCATTGCGAGGCTGCATGCAGGCGGCGCTCCAGTGTAATTTGCTCAAAAGCGCACACCACAAACAGAGAAATGTCGGAGACAGACAAGACCCGACCTTAATATATTCCCTTGAGAGCAGACCATCAGTCTACAGTGAGCACGTTTTTTCACGGCGCGCGTCTACATGTCACGCTGGGGTCAAAGGCCTGGAGGCTTCTCTTGCAGCAGAAAGATAAGAGAAGGATATCCCGCGTGTCGTGGGGGAGTGATTTGATACGCTGAGCAGCCGCTCAGTGTATATAACATTTCGCAGGGGTCAAACTCAGGTGCATGGTGGTCATTCACTCCGGGCCAAGCCGACTTCCTCTTCCCTCACCGAATAGTGCGGGCTCTCTGAGTGAAAATTGTCGTGGGGTGTTTCCCGATCCTTGCGAGCGAAGTGCACTTTCGAGCGGTCAAGCTCAGTCGACTGGGGGGGAAAGAGACATGCAGGCCAGGGGGAGGTTAGCGCCCCTGTAATTCTGAAAATCTTCTTCAACATGGCGCTGTCCCGCGCAGTGTGGCTTCAGATTGCATCCCTTGCTTGGCCTATCACGTTGGCCTATCACGGCCCAACACCACCAATTCTGCAGGTCCTGGAACCCAGTCACATTCCACCTTTCCCGAAAGAGACTGCTTCTTCTTCCTGGCCAAGCTGCTCTGCGCCTGTTTATGTAATAAAAAAGAACCTTCCTGTCTGCTCTTATCATCCAGAAGAAAAGCCGCTGAAAAGAAAATGGCCTAGCTGTGTGACCCAGAGCGCCTCGCCTTTTTTTTTTTTTTTTTTTTTTTGGTGGCGCGAGGTAGAAAGCTTTGGATGAGCGGTCAGGAGGCCAACCCCTTTTCGCTTGCAGAAATTAGCTTTCTGCCTCCTTTCCCCTTGATATTGAAGAGTTTTTGGCGTTGGTTGGGGGAGGGGCGTGGCTCACGCCCGTTCGTATTTTCCCCCCTTCCACACCCACATGGCCAGGTTTCCTTTCTTCAGAAATGTGTACCTTGGAAAAGGGGAAGAACTGAATTATTACCAAACGGCATGACAAAAAAAAGTTGAGCAGAATCGAAGTGTCTCTGACCTCGCGTCTATAGTCATTATCAGCCCGGGGAGCTGTGGATCAACTCTCGCAGATAGAATTATATGTCTCACCTGGACGGAGTTACTGTCCTTCGACTAATGGCCTTCGTTATCAGCATGTCGTAGTACTCAGAGCGGGTCGGCCGGCAAATGGGCCAACCTGGACACCACTTAGCTGCGTGCCCCTGTCTCAGAGATACCATTGGGACTCACAGGTGAACTTGGGGAGGTTGGCGTGTCCCTGGAAGTATCAGCGAGGTGCCTTTCTTCACTGAGGAGCCTCTCCATCAAACGCAATGGCTGCCTGCGCTGTCAAGACCCCGGTGTCTTGCCCTGGAGCCATGCAGGACGCGCGTCGTCATCTTTATCGATACCAAGGGGTCTCATCTGGGCATAAGAGGCTCTGCCCGGACTTAAGCCGCGCCTCGCGTGCAGCTATAAGAGCGGCTCATAATGGGAATCTGGTCTACCATGTTCGATGATCAATAATCGCACCCGCGAGCTGGCCATCTTATGGATGGCTTTTGAAGTAATTCTGACGGGATTTGAACCTCCATCACTTCTATGATGGCGGCCTACAGAACCTACGCTGGCACTGCCTGTTGTCGAAGTTAGGCGCCGAGAGGCAGCCTAAGTCTTGGTCTCAGCCACATCCCCTTTTTGAGGAGGCAGACAAGGGGCGGCCCGCCTGCTTGGCTTGCAACCCCCTCTCCCGCCTAAATAGAAGCTAGCATTCCGGTATGGTGGCAAATTATTTCTGTCATCTTGGAGATGGCGGTGTGGCATAGGTATAGAATCAAGGCGCCTGACCCGCATGATAGAGACAATCTCCTCCTTTCCCCTAGTCTTCACGCAACGCTACAATGAAATATTTTTATCCCGTATCGCAATGTATTCTATCTACATTTGTTTATCATAGTATTATCTACCTCGTATGGCATACTACGGCGCATTGCACAGGTTGTTTTGTGCAAAACGCAGTACAGACTACCTACATACAACTCATTGCATCGCATATTCCAGTCGTAACGATGTGGCTTTCTCCCGATGCGAAATTCAACAGCAGGGACAGTTTCGAACGGAAGCAGTGGATCATACGCAAAAGCAGGAGTTTTTTTTGTTTCAACCAAAAGCCATAACAGTAAGACATAGTGTCGTAACGTGCAGGAAGATAAGAGATCCAGAAAGAATTCTGGCGCGCATGTAGTACGTTTGGAAGCCGAGGGAACCGGAATCAAGTCCGTCTGGGACAAATAACCAGCAGCCCAGCTGCATACCTATGGAAGGGAGGCGTGCGATAGACCTACACGAACGAAGACGGATCAAATGTCAAGCTGATCAGCGTGCCCGACCTCGGCACAGAACCGCTCTCCCAAGCCCGCCAGGTCCAGCGGCGTCCCGTTCGACGCCCGGGCACCCGGGAAGGGCTCGGGCCAGGGCGGGACAGCGTCCTCGGCCGCGAAATGCATCGTCTCGAGAAGACGTGAGCGCAGAGTATCGATGTCGGGTGCCGTGGACCTTCTGACGAAGGACAGCACATTCTGGTAGAGCGACCGCGGCGGGAGCCATGTCCGGCTGGCTTCGACCCAGTACAGGTCGAGGGCGAACCCGATATCGTCTGAGAGGCCGTTGCGGTCCGACGGCGTGTCGAGGAGGTGGAAGCAACTGTTCCCGTCTTCGTGTGGATGGTACACTCCTAAGGGTGTCGGGTTGGTGGGCGATGGGCGCAGGAGTTGGTCGAGAACCGTTTGGTCCGACCTCGCTACCGTCGTACGTATGAGATAGCATATGAAGAAGGCATCGACCTCCACCAGCAAGGTGAATCCAGCAAAATGGGAGCTGCAGATCTTTGGGTGGTCTCCTGATGTGTCGTCCTTCGCCGGCATGGGGCCTTCTGGTGGATCAGTGGCATGCTTGTCGGGCTTCAAGGACTGGCTGGGCTTTTGGGTTGGGGCGATGTTTCGGCGGAAGTTCGCCAGGTTGAGGACGTCCAAAAATTCGATCATCAACGCCGGTCGAGAGGTCGCCCCTGTATGGTGGTAGGTGAAACTCAGAATAGTCTTGGCATCCACGTCGGAAAGGAAGTGGACTGAATTCATCAGACGAAGGTTGGCCCGCGCCCTGCGGTAGTGCGCTCCTTCCAGGCCCGAGCGAAAGGGGAACACGATGTTCATCATCAACATGAAGGGGGTTGCTCGAACATAGAGGACGTCGGACCGAGCTTCCTTTAGGTGAGGCAGCGCGTAGCCCCAGTTGATCTGGCGGGACTCAAAGTCCATGCCGTACTCGATCAAGAGCTGCAGAAACTTGTTTCGAGGGGTCTGTTCGGTCCAGTGGTGCCCATATCCGACGCCCTCGCCATCACCGTCGCCGACATCGACGACTCGCGTGGACCACGCCCCGAGCATGAATAAGCCGGCGAGGTACTCTTTGGAGAGAACCCCTCGAGGCGCCCTTTCCTTCAATGCGACGAGCTTTTCATATGCGAACTCGACTATGTTCACCCGAGCGGCGTGGCCGATGATGTCGAGCTGCTTCGGGGAAACTGGGAACTCGTCGTAGAACCTGGCGGCGAAGTCTAGAAGCATGGTCATCACGGCTCGTGGCATGTTTGGTTCCCGCATAATGCGCGCGACGTGACGGAAATAGCCGTGGAACCCCGCGTCGCAGTCCCCGAGCTGGGCTCGGATAAGGGAGGTCTTGGCGAGGGCAGTGTTCCTGTCCAGGGGCGTTGATGTGTCGTAGCTGAGAATCCTCCGGCCCTCTGCAGTGTTCCGCAAGAACTCGATGGCAGATCTGTGGATCAGCTTGACTTCCATGCCATTTTCGGGGGCCGGGACTCCTGGAATTGTGGAGATCTCAAGCAGCCCCCCGCACCTGTTTTCGACGTTTCGTTTCTGGGTATCGAGCGTGCTCAGAAGCCGGATCGACTCCTCTGACAGCGTGTGGCGCTGGAAGGCAGACTCGAGCAGTGATGGGCGGGTCAAGAAGGCGAATATCCAGAAGTGCATCCGGTCTAGGTCAGAGTCCCGCATAGACAGGAAGGTATTGAGGTAGACGGCGCAGTCCACGCGGTAGGCCTTGACGTTGGCGTTTTGCCGGTCCCACATGTCCTGGTAGAGCCGGTTGAGATCCCCAGGGAGGTCTTCTAGCCGAGCCATGAGGTCGTCATCCTCGCTGTCGAGCCCCTCCTTGAGGCTTTTTAGTGCCATCGATACCCATAGGAAGACGCCTTCTGATTTGTTCGCAATTGCGTCGACAAAGGATGAGAGCTCCTCGGGCCTGTCGGTGAAGAATGGCTGAAGCTCCTCGCCAACGAAACGCCGAATGTCCCCGGATGTGAAGTCCTGTACCTGAAGGATCCGAAATTCCTCCAAGTACTTCTTGAGGGCTGGCTCTGGACGGCTGGAAACGCACAGCTTCAAGAGTGGGCGGTCGATGAGGCATTTGATGAAGTTGATGACCTTGTGTGGGCCATCAGAACGATCGATCTCGTCAAGTCCGTCGATGAAAATGCAGACGGGCCTGTTGAGGGCTTCAAGCACAAAGAGCAGGGTCTCCTGGAGATCCAAGTCGGACCAGTCGTTGATCGACTTGCGGGATTGCGCGGCGGGAAAACGCTTCAGGACGGTGGTGGCAAGCCGGCTATCCACAGACAGGACTTGGTGAAGCAGCGAAAGCAGGATGCCTCTGATGCTGCATTCAAGGAGATGACCACCAGACCACAAGAAGTGGGGCAGGATGAGAGGCCTTGGCCAAATAGCGTCCAAACTATCCACCGTCCTTGGATCCTCGGCGAGGAACTTCATGAGTGTGCTCTTGCCGCATCCAGCTTTCCCTTTAACCCAGGCGAGTTTCGCGTCCGGAGATCGAAGCCAAGATGGAAATTCAGGAAGAGATTCGGCATCATCCCGCGGGGCCGAGGACGCGACTCGGTCGTGGTTGATGTTCTGCACAGATTATCAGCAAGTCATTCTGATCAAAATCTAGGCTCCATGGGCGTAGCTCACCGATTCTTCATTACGCCCAAAACACCACTGGAATGTTCCAGGGTGAGCGGCTTGGATCTGAATGCGTCGGTCGCCCATGTTGGGGTGGACAAGGCTGTTGATGAGTCTCCGGTGCTCTTCTCGAACCTTCTCGGTTTCACCCACCAAGTCCACCACGCTGGCGACATGGTCTCGCACGTCTCTCGACATGGCGGCTACGGCTTGCGCGTGAACGCCGACGCTCGAAAGCACGATGTCCTCTACCTCTTCGACGACGTCGACGACGACCTTGCGGGTCTTGCGGCCTTCGCCTTCCACGACCGCCGTCACCAAGGCTGACTCGGTCGAGAGTTGCTGGCGGGTCTCGACTCCTTCGTCGTGCACGATGGTAGTCACCTCGGTCACAACCTCCTCCCGGGTCTTGTTCCCTTCGGCTTCAAGAGCGGCCGCCACTGTAGCCAACTCTGCTGCCAGCTGATGGCGAGTCTTGGTCCCTTCATCATGAGCGACGACCATCACCGCCGCGGACTCTGCAGAAAGTTCCTCGCGGGTCTTGCTGCCCTCACTCTCAACCGCAACCATGGCAGCCTTCGCATTAAGAGAAAGCTGCTGACGGGTCTTGTTTCCATCAGCCAAGATCGCATCCCTCACAGCCCCCGAGTCGGTCGCTAGCTGCTTGCTGATCTTCTGACCGATCTGCTCCAACTTGGTCTGGCCATCGGCGATGGCATCGATGACGGAACGAAACTTGGGATCGAGATCTGGAAAGCCGCTGGTCTGTTGCAGGGTAACTGCATCAAGCTGGGTGCTAATGGTGGGCTATGGTGTCAGATGCCCTGTCTATTCTTACCAGTGGCGATGGTGGAAAAGGGTACAGGCAGGGCAGTAGAGGAGATAGGAGAGCAAGGGAGAGGAGAGGAGAGAAACGTACTGCAATTTGGATAGGAGGCGGGTTTCCAGCGCGCCCTTACGTGTTTGTAACCCCTTTTCCAGCTGCATAATCTCTTTCCTCTTCCATGTTGCTTTCCATACGGTTCGCGCGGAGCCCGCGACTTTCCCCTTGGAAGCTTTCCCCTTCCCCTGAATCTCGTCCGCGATGCTCTGGAGGCGTGAAGCCTCAATGGAGATCCGACTCGCTTCGTCACGGAGCGCTTGATCACAACTCGGGGAGGAGGCCTGGACCAGCGTGTGGAGGTCCTGCAGGGCAGCTCGCGCGTGGGCGTCGGCTTCGGTCAGGCCTTCGTCGTTCGTGACGCCATGGAGGTACACGGACTTGCATTTTGATGCGACTTTGAGTGCCACTCCAACAACCTGGAGCGCATTGCAAGCGAGGTTCAGCTCCGCCGCCATTTTGGGCGTCTTGACAACGACGGCGGACTTCAGGGCCTACAGTAGACTGCATCGAAATTGCCACGGACTTGCGACACGCCTCATACCAGGGCACAAAATAATACAAAATACGATGCGCTGCTCTGATGATCGTAAAAGCAAACGCGTTCGTCCTCTTCAACATCAATGCGGGGGTTCAGGCAGCCATATGTAAGCGAGCGCCCACGCTCGCTTGACCGTCTTGGGGGCCGTTTCGGGACCACCTGTACGCCTATAAGAGCGCCCATGAGAGATCTTTGATGCAGCTTTGATTGGCTCTCCACTTCTTGCTGATGAAACGAATCATCAGCCTGTCCCTGGGCCGCCGTTCAATGAGCCGTAGGATTGTCATTGGTTACCTGCAGTGCGCCATTGCTCAGGTTCGTGCTCTTCTTGTGTACCAAGACATTCTCGGAACATCAATGCTTTGTCTGATGACGAGGAAAGAAGCTGAGAAACGAGAAACCTGAGGCCACACCCACTCATGCATGCACTCGCGGGCGCGATTATGGCCCAGACATGAGGCCGGGCGTATTCTAGCTCCACCCAGATTTAAGGCAGTTCCCAGGAAATTTTAGGGAGGCTTTGAACGGAAAGTATGCCGATGGGACACTCAGTATGTCTGGTATGAAAACTTGAGCCTGTCGCTCCCTATCTCGAGGCACTTGCCTCATCCGCGGCCGAAACATCATGAACAGTGAACACCGTCGCCATTGGCTGATCGTCGCAAGCAGCCTATGTTGACGTTAGTATGACTGGGCGTGAGCTGAGGGAAGGGATGGACCTACAAGATAAGGACGGTGACTGGGTGAGATCTTGTCAGGGTCTGCAATGCAATGTATTTTCATTGATGTGTTTAATGTTGTGTGCGGTGCCTCCTCATCAAAGGCCGTGCCAGCTTCTCACCATCGTCAGCCAGCGCAATGCAATGAGATATTAATGGTCGTCGTGATTCCTTTGCCGTTTGCTGTGCAAAATTCACTGCTGTGGCTCCCACGCGCTCCTTCCGTCGGTTTGCTTACAATACGTCCGCTTTGCTCCTTCCAATTTTGCACAGCCTGGTCCTTTCCAGTCTATGTGTGCTGTTGCTTGTAGGCAATACCCTTCCTACATTTTCAACTTTTCAAGCTTCAAAGTTTTTTTATTTTCCCTGCTTCCGCTACTGCTGCTCCTCCCCGAGCATCGCGATAGCCTCCCCAGAGCCGCACCTACTCCGACCAAGCAAGTGGTAACTTCTAGCATTGTCGGCAATTCAGTAGCCTTAGCAGCTGAGATGGCAACGGTGTGCGCCTTGTCTCGGGAGCAGGCCAGAGAGGTCATCGACGAGATCCGCGAGGCAAACGATGGCGCGACTCCAAGCGGGTCAAGCCTCGACCTTCTCCAGGAGTATTGCCTTTGCTCAGAAACGACAACACTCACAGCATTGCCGACGCCAATCGCTCGAGCAAGGTCAGATTCATCTACAACCTGATACGATATGCAGACGGCAACAACTATGAGCTGGCCGCGAGGAAGGGAAGTTGCCGGCCATCTCATTCTGGCTCTCCAAAGACAAGATCATAGTTTACTCCAATGAAGATGGGTTGACTGAGGCCAGAGTCAGAGCGCTATGCAGCAACAACAAACGAAAGAAGGCTCCGACAGTCTCATCGGCGAAAAGGGCGTCGGGTTTAAGCCACTGTTCCACGTGGCTCGCAAGACCCAGATCCAGTCGGGTCCGTTCTCCTTTTCGTTTCGACACAGCGGCAGTCCCGACGACGGCGGTACGAAGATGATCACACCATGGCATGAAGGTTTTGAGGAGCTCCCCGATGGATTTCGCACTCAGACAACGCTGTTCATGAAAAGCAATTGCGACATGGCCACGAATGTGGCCGAGTTCCAGGGATTCCCATCAGAAATTCTTCTCTTCCTCCGAAGGCTCGCCAGGCTGTCCTTCCTCCCGCCGCCCGGCGGCGATGGAAGGCGACCATGGCGTATGTGAAGGAAGTGGATGCCCAGTCTTGGGTTTCTATCCGCCACATCTTCTGGTACCCTCCCGATCACCCCTTGTAGAAACCTCTGCCAAGCTCTGTTCAAATGGTGGACAGATATGGGTATTCCGCCGGACTTTTCCATGATACACACGGGGCATCACCGACGGAGATAATCATGGCGTTTCAGGGCTCGGGAAAGACAAGCAATCCACAGAAGTCCAAGGCCCCTCTCGCTAAACAGCAGCGCGTCTCCACCCTCTTTCCTCTAGGTTCCGCCGGCTTCAAGGTGTGCTTTCTCTCTCAAGTTTTCTCCTGCGTTTGGAGGCGTTCCTAGTTGTCCAGCTTTGTTCAAACTCTTGACCTCGATATTTGGACCACATGTTATAACTGGCAGCAGCTAGCCGCGCTATTCTCTTCCTGGGGCGACCATAGTTTCTAATCTATGCCGACTTCATAACCCGAGCGAATCGCGAAGAAGCGCTCGAATGTCTCTGGAATGGGATATTGTGCATCATGATTGCCTCGGCTTTCCCAGCTCAGGCAATTCCGTCATTTCAAGTACTCTTGGCTCGAGTATCTTCCAGAACATATCAAATCGATCTCGGACCCATACTGGCGGCTCTTTGCGTCCAGGGTCATGGCTGAACTCGTGACCTCGAAGATCGTCGAATGTCGCAGGGACGACACCCGTGTCATGGTTCGACCCGACGAGGCCCGATTCGTTCCAAACATATTTCTCGACAACGACAAAGCGCCGCTCTTTCGAGACCTTACCAATCCCCCAAAATCAGTGTACCTCTCGGAGGGATACAGCCAGGACCACTACCCAGCCTTGGCCTCTCTAGGCGTGAAGGACCTTTCGAATGCTGAGATGCTAGATAGGATGTTCGGATTCTTCCTCTGGACACCTGAAGACGATCGCCTCAACCTCCGTGCCTGGAAGGCTTAAGTGGCCAAGATGCTGCTCAAGATGTGCAACAATGGAAAGCCGTCAGAGCGGGACAATCTGAGGGCTCGCATCCGCCGACTGAAGATAATTGACCTCGGTTCCCAACATGTCTCGGTTGAGTCCTCGCCGGAGTTAATCTTGCCTAAACTCGCGGCTGGGGCCGTGCCGTTCCCACCAAGACTCGGGTATCCCATCCTACCGGTGTTCCAGGCTCTCATTCCGGAGATGCAAGAGCTTTTGGTCACCTTGGGACTCCAAACAGATCTGGCCCTCGAGAAAGTCGTCTCTTTGATTGACCAGAGATACCAAGACGGAAAGGTTCGTGGCGTAAGCAGCCTGGAAATTGTCGCCGATCTTCTTTTCCTATTCACACGAAACATTACATCGAGGGAGGACTTCAAGTACGGGCCCATGATTGAGACCATGACGGGAGCGATTGTACATCCGGACTATGAGGCGAGCGGCTGGCTGTATCTGGAAGACGACCACGAGCTAGGCATGCACCGGCTGGTGCATCAGGGTCCTGCACAAAACGAGGAGAAGCTCAAGCAACTTGGGGTGAACTTCATCGCGAAGGTCTACCTATCGGATGAGACACTCAAGGCTCTGCCTCGACGAGAAGACCAAGCTCGATGGCGGAAATGGTTGATCAGCATGTTCGGTTTGCACACGTTCCCGAAAGTCGCGGACCGGACCGACAGTACCAAGTTTTCATTAGAGTTCTCCTTCGTCATTAGATAGCGCAAAGATCGACTCCTTGATTTTCTGTGGCATCAGTGGGACGCGCACAGATATCTGGTCAGCTCAAGCATGTTAGACGAACTGCTAAAGACGGACGTGGCAACCGAGGCAGGCCTCCGGGCGCTCGGATCGGCGTTCTTCCCATACCCGGCTCTTCGGGACGAGATCACAAGTCTCGGAATCGAAAGGTTCCCGTTCGTTTGCACGAACATTACGGCCGACGATCTTCGGAGCTATCAGTGGATGGAGTTCGCAAGGAAATTCAGATTCATCGATGAACTCTCCTTCCTATTCTACGTGTCTGCCTTGTATCAGCTGAAAAGCCAACTCCAGGGAACAGAGATTGAAGAGCAAAATAGCACATCAAAGGCCAGTATGGGAATTGTTATCACAGTCTACCAGAAGCTGACATCGAAGCTATGCTCATATCACATATCCTTCTTCCGGTAAGTCCTCCGTTCTCTGCACCCTTGGTATTCAGATGTGACGCTGACAAAGTCGAACAGGACTAAGTTTCATGATGAGAAATTCGTTGCTGTCCCACTCGCATCTCGCCCTGATTTCATCCGCTGGTATCCGCCCAGCAAGTGTCGAATCAACGGCCCCCGGTGGCTGACTTCTGTTCAAGTGCTCTCCGCCGTCGGTGGCTATTCCGGAGGCCATCACTTGTTCTGCGTCTGGCTCGCTATTGGGGATGTCTCTATTGAAGATGTCCTGGCTGAGCTGGATCATATCAAGTCTCTTGGTCCTCCGTGGGATCTCGAGAGTATCAAAAGAGTGTAGGCCGACTTGGCCAAGCGGTGTCACGGGAACCCGGAGGAAAAGGGGGAGAATATCAGGTAAAGATTCCCTCACACTGGTGTGGTTGAGGCTGTGAGCCATCATGCGATATCATTGAGCCAACAACATGCAACAGAGCGCTGATCACCGAGGCGGTGAACAAAAGAATGCTAAACTACGATCCCGGATCTAGCTCGTGGCCCAAGCATACCGCTTCATCGCCGAGCTTCGAACCTGTCTTACTATATCCGGGAAAAGGCTTTCTTTGTAGATTGCCTAGGCCTCCCACAGCCGGACAAGCAGGTGTGCATCGAAGCGTTGCACGAGGGGCCAATAAACTCCAGGAGACTCAGGACCCGACGGTTCGGTCGAGCGCAGACACTGCGATCCGCCTCTTCACCAGCTGTCTGGCCCCGCTCCCTTTCGACAGAAATGACCTGATGCCGCTGCTTTCAGACAAATTTCTGCCAATGAGAGTGTGCGACGGCGAGCTGAAGTACGCATCCATCCGTGATGAGTTCGTCCTCGCGGATAGAGAAGATTCTAGGCGTCTCTTTGCGCCTAAGACAGCGATCCTGGACTTCAGCGTGGCCGACTTGCACCATGTGAGACCCTTCCTCGTGGCTCTGAGATTGGAGGATCGACTCCTGTCCAAACTCCTCAAGAAGCGCACTCGTGCAAGCGGCGGCCTGCGGGACCGCCCGCTGACGAGACAGATGAGAATCAAGGCGAGATCTCTGTTCAGGTGAGTGTAGGTGCCCCCAGCTGGCTTGTGAGTGTAACACTCAACTAACACCTATGCCTAGAGTTGCGAATCACTTCGGGAGCAGCGCGGCGCAGTCTAGAGGGAAGGATCTGATCAAGAAGCTATCGACTGTCGTGGTTCTGACTAGTGAGACCATCTCAAACACATACCCGCTGACGCAAGGAGGAGAAATCATCACGGCCGAGGTTGCCGGAAGTTTCCACATGGGTGTCAAGGACGGCACCATCCGATTCTTCGTCCCTGTCGATCCCGTCAATCAGGAATTTCGCTTCAGTGGCGACATCCCGAGGGCGCTTGTAGGAATTCTAGGCCTCAAAGAGGACAAATGGTCACGCGGATTACGCATGCGACAACTTCAGAGGCCCTTGAGCTGCTGCTCGAGAGCTTCGGTATCATCGAGTGTCCCATACCTGCATAGCACAACCCCATCGATCTCGGCGCTGAAGAACAGAGCGCCGGGGTTGTTCCAAGCACTAAACTCGACTCCCGGCCATCTGGGCCTACCCATCAGCCACCAAAGGACTACTCCAAGTTGCTTGATTTCGTCATCAAAAGGGCGGCGATGAGCTATACCGATGAACGAGTCGGTTTCGATCTTGACGATGCTCTTGGGAGCCCATCACAAGAGCTAGTCTACAACATTGGAGCGGCAGGCGAGCTTTTTGTGAGTAGGAACGCCAACCAGAACGTCGCGGTTCGCGCATCATGCTATCATCAGCCAAGACAGTAGGAGGAAAGCTAACTGCTCGACAACAACCCCACAGGCATTTGAAGTTCTTCGACTCGAGTGCGGCATTGGCATCGATACCTGGCAGAGCAACATGTGCGACCTGGTCCGCAAGCACCAGCGCTACAAGAGGCTCGGCCGCTGGACGGGCACAGAAGAGGGCGACATCATGGTCACCGACGTCGACGGGAGGGTATCGGCCTTTCTCGAGGAGGAAACGGGCCTGCCGTTCGGTAAAGAGCGTTCGAGCGGTTACGCCTTCGAGGTAAAGACCACCACAGGGGACCTTGCCACACCTCTCAAATTGAGTGATCTTCAGGTTCGTACTCCCGACCTCTCCTGCCAACATCACTCGCCTCTCTCACCGCCGCGCCGAAGACTGACCGGCGCCGCCTCCTTTTATGCCATAAACAGTGGAGCAAGTTTCAGCTTCGGAGCCGTGGGCAGACTTGCGGGAGCACCTACATCATCTTCCGGGTCTACAGGCTTGGACGCCCGGATATGGGTTACAAGATCATCACGAGGCCGGACGAGCTCGACTATTGCTCGAGATTCAACAAAGCCGAGCTCAAGGAGTGCAAGCCGAAGACTTCCAGTCTCTCTCTGCGCTACTACTAAGAGACCAGACGTTTCTGGCCGGGTAGAGACGACGGCGAGGAAGTCTTGTTGATGGTTAGAGTCAAGCGTGCCCGAGATTCGCGTTTGTTTCTGCCGGGAACAACGGAATTTTGGACTGGACTATTCACAGGGAATCAATGTGGGAGCTCGGGAGACAAGCAGGATGAGGGTCTGAAGTTTCATCGCCCCCCCCCCCCCCCCCCCCCCC
>PYST01000303.1:0-47485 GCA_003049485.1 Ophioceras dolichostomum | reverse complement strand
GAGAGAGAAAAGGGCGAGATAGCATCATGCCAGCCACAGTTTATCAAGAAACCATGTAGACGAAGACAGGGGTGCGAGTGGATAGAGGCTCTAGAACACATGGCGGTACGGCATTCGGAGAGTCGGTGAGTGACTTGCAGCTCAGAGTGGACATCACCAGGGGGGATGCGATCCACGGTGGCCACCACAAGGCTGCATTCGCGAGGAGGACGTTGAAATCCAAGCTAAGGCTTAGCTAATCTGGGTGACGGGCATTAGCGCCAGTCACAGTTGGCTTGGATTTCAGCCTCAGGACACAACAAGAATTTGGTGACGGGGATTTGTGTGCTCGTGAGGGTTGGAGGGTAAAGATGCCTGGGGCAGCAACCCCCTCCTGGTCCCACGTACCCCGCCTCCTTCGTTGTTAGAGACGGATGCACAAAATTTAGCCAGTAGCGGACGCACGCACCCATGTCGCTGTCGCCCTCTTTGACTCCGTCCCACATTGTCAAGGCGGTGAAGCACAATCGGCATTCGAAAGTGCGGTTCATATCAGGTCTAGCCTCGTTTGGAGTAGGATAAGGGTGGGATGGAGGGAGGGGAGGGATTGTAAAGGATGTCCGGACCTCCCGTTTTGTCTCAGTACGATCGGAAGCGACGTAGCCTTTGCTCTACTTGGTAGGTTGGGAGGAACGAGGGAACCAACGCCTTCTCATTTTTGACATTACTGTGCATCTCGAGCGATGATTGCGTTCGTTGGGTATTTATGCTTCTGACATCTAAGCTAAACTGGCCTTATTGGTTTGCATGGTTGAGACATTTCCCCTTCTCCTTACCAGGACCCACGAGCGCAACGATTTTAGTTTAGGACCTGACAAGTTGAAGAAGTTGGAAGTGGGTGGTGGCGAGCAGGACCCAGGTCCAGGAGGACCGACTCTATCCGCGCCAGCTTGACCGCCTGCAGCCTGCCGAGAAGCAGGATGCAAGGCATGCGGCCCATTGGCGCAAATATATGTGACTCAATATTTTTTTTGGTCGTTTTGGAAGTACCCATCGAGGTAAAGGTGTGTCCCCTCCTTCCACCTTTCCGCCGCCACCAAAGTCGTTGGCAGGTGCGACGGCCAGTCCTGCTTCAAATTGACCTTCGCTCGCTTGATTCGAAAAGAGGAAGAAAGAAAATGTAATCAAGCATCAATAATTTTCAACAGAAAGAAGCTGAAAAAAAAAATTGAATGAGAAAATCTACACGCACCTGCAAGACAAGACAGAATTCTCTGCCTTCATGCTGCATTTTTGAGGTGCATTTATCAGTCGCCCCCGGATATCGGAAACTGGGCGGCTGACCCACCGAAAAGCTGTTTGATCCAGTGCCCTAACAAGTGGGATCCCGGACCAGCACTGGGTACAGCACACCACTTGCGCAGGAGCTGTTGCACCAAGAATATTAGGGTCGCTCAGGCATTTGCGACAGTGCGCGAGCCAAACTCTGGCACTCGACGCCTCCACTAGCCCACTCTTCTTGTTTCTCTGCCTTTCGCCAATGTTGGACGGTGGAAGCAGGTGAAGCGCCGCAAGCTACGAGACTCGCCCATCAGCTCAGATTTAGAAGGAATCGACCCACATGGGGGCACGATTGGACGCTCCTCCCTCGTACGCCCGTCATTCTCAGGGTATCTAATCTCCGCACCACAGCGAGGCAGGAGGCAGAGAGGGTCGGCCATTCATCGATCGCATACTGGACCAGGACTGGGTCTGCGAGTCAACCAAACAATTTGCACCTGTCAAGACTGCCTGACAGAGCCGTGTGCGCTGCCTCCAACAGAGCGCACATCGGGCCCTGTCTCGGAAGTCGCCCGAATTTACTTTTTGGCTTTTTTTAAATCACAACATTCGAGTACCGCGTCGTCACTACATCTGAACTCGGCTTGGGAGGGAGCCTCAGCCTGTCCCCTCTCCCCCAGTATCTGCGTTGGGCATTGATCGCATGTAGCCCTCCCTCCTACTAGCCAGCCGATCATGTCCAACGAAGAGGCCTACGCCATGGCGTCTGGGGACACAATCTCCGTCGTCGCTCCGACTCAAGTCAAGCCGACCGGGCTTCACTCGCCACCGGACAGCAACAATGCCATGAAGCTGGACGGGAGCGACTCGGAGCTCAGCGACCTCGACGATGCGCTTGCCGCCGACCTCCAGCGGGACCAAGAACAACAATCCGAATACCCACAACCCGAATCGCCCCCCACCCAGCCTCAGGATCAGGATCAGGACCAGGACCAGGAACCAGCCCACGAAGAGGAGGATATTGGCGAGGTTTTTCCTGCAGAATGGTCCGGCACCGTCCCCGTATTCAGGCCCTCGATGGACCAGTTCCGTGGTTTTAAGCGTTTCGTACGTGCTAGATCCGTCCCCTCCCCAGCGACTGAGAAAGTATAGCGACACATGGATTACTAACCGACAACCATCCCGACCAACCCTTCTGCAGATGGAGAAGGTCGATTGCTATGGCATGAAATCCGGAATTATCAAGATCATTCCTCCCCAGGAGTGGAAAGACTCCTTGCCGCCGATCGACGATCTGATCAAGACGATACGAGTGCGTGAGCCTATCAAGCAAGACATCATGGGCTCCAACGGCACCTACCGACAGGTCAACATCCTGCACCAGCGCTCGTACAATCTCCCTCAGTGGCGGCAGCTCTGCGATCAAAGCGAGCACCAGCCCCCGGCGCGCAGGGGAGAGCGCCGTGCTAACGCTGACAAGCCGAAGCCTCCGGCGAAGCCTCGGGCCGCCCAGACGTCGTCGGGATCCACACCAACCCCGAGCACTCGCGGCCGGAGAGGCCGGCGGGGCGGCGGCCGGGGTCGAAGCGTTGCCCAGAAAGAAACCACCGCCGAACCGGAGCAGCGTCTGATGACGCCGGAGTCTCCCAGACACGAGGAGGATGACATGGTTATCGACACAGTCGAGAACGACCCTGGTATCAAGGTCGAGGAGGAGGAGGAGGATGGCTCTCCAGTAATCCGGAGGATGGGGAGCATAAGTCGCCAGCCGAGGGCCAAGACTCAATCCACCTCTGCGCGGCGCAAGTATATCAGGCGTGAGGGCTCTGCCAAGGTCGACGAGGCTGCCTTTAAGGACTGGGATTATCACATGGATATCTCGGACTACACGCCGGAGCGCTGCGAGGAGCTGGAGAGGATATACTGGAAGACGCTGACCTACGCGCAGCCGCTCTACGGCGCAGACCTTCCCGGAACCCTCTTCCACGAATCGACCGAGCTCTGGAACCTCAACAAACTCCCCAACCTTCTGGACGTGCTCGGAACCAAAGTTCCCGGTGTCAACACGGCCTACCTCTACCTCGGGATGTGGAAGGCCACATTCGCTTGGCATCTTGAGGACGTCGACCTCTACAGCATCAACTACCTCCACTTCGGCGCCCCCAAGCAGTGGTACAGCATCTCTCAGGCGGACGCCCGTCGGTTCGAGGCGGCGATGAAGAGCATTTGGCCGACCGAGGCCAAGGCGTGCGACCAGTTCCTCCGGCACAAGGCCTTCCTGATCTCCCCCGCGCACCTGCAGCAGTATTACAATATCAAGGTCAACCGTTGTGTGTCGTACCCGGGCGAGTTTGTGGTAACCTACCCGTACGGTTACCACTCCGGCTATAATCTGGGGTACAACTGCGCCGAGGCTGTGAACTTCGCTCTGGACACATGGCTGCCCATGGGCAAGATCGCCAAGAAGTGCGAGTGCGCGCAGGCCCAGGACAGCGTGTGGGTGGATGTCTACGAGATTGAGCGCAAGCTCAGAGGGGAGTCCACCGAGTACGAAGAGACCGAGGACGAGGACGACGACGAAGAAGATGAGGATGAAGATGACGACAATGAAACTGTCGTTGGCCTTCCAACTCCCCCATCTGGCCTGCGCGTCAAGGCCGGGGGCCGCAAGCGGAAGCGAGCCGCGGGAGACAAGGGCGACAAGCCCAGGGTCAAGAGGGTCCGCCTCCGTCTCAAGACTCAGGTTGAGCCCCCCTGCTGCCTCTGCCCCAACGACATCCCTGGTGTAGAGCTCCTGCCCACGGACGATGGACGCAAGGTTCACCGGATGTGCGCTATGTACCTCCCGGAACCGTACGTCGATAAGGTGGACGACAAGGAGGTCGTGTCGGGCCTGGATACCATCCCCAAAGCTCGGACGGAGCTCAAGTGTCTGTTCTGCCGCTCAAAAAGGGGTGCGTGCTTCCAATGCTCACAGAAAAAGTGCGTGCGGTCGTACCATGCCACTTGCGCCGCCGGCGCCGGCGTCTTCGTGGAGACAGGCGACGTCCCCGTCTTTGGCGAGGACGGAACCGAGTACAAGGAGCCGGCCTATGAATTCCATTGTCGCTTCCACCGCATCAAGCGGGATAAGAAGCTCGACGGCATCGCCCTGGAGTCTGTGGCCCGCATCCGCGATGCGGCAGCAGCCCTCAAGGTCGGTACGATCTGCCAAGCTCAGTACTACCGCGGCGATATCTTCGCAGGGGTCGTGGTCGAAAATCGGACCGACGAGCAGATGTTTGTGCTCGATGTTGTGCCACACGGCGATCGGGTCGAGGTGGAGTGGAAGTGGCTGCTGCTGCCCGACCCGTCGGAGTACAGGCTGCCCAAGGCGTCCGCAAACGCCCTGCCCATGCCAACCTCCAGGAAGGCCAAGGCGGCTCTCAACGCGACCAGGGGAGAGGATCCGCCCCGTGCCGACGATGAGTTTGTTGAAGGGTTCACGTGGGCCGAGTTCCATACCTGCAAGAAGGAGGAGTGCTGCAACCGGGACCAGGTTGCACCGAACATCTTCAAAGAAAACCAGCTTTGGTTCTACCTGGGCCAGACCTCGACAGACCTGCGACCACAGTATACGCACGACCCTTCGCGACCGGAACACAATCCGAAAAGCAACTTCCTTGACACTGTGGCCCGGCCAGCTGCTGCACGCCGTGCCTCGGTATCGGTGTCTGGCGTTACTGGAGCATCCGTGGGCGAGCCGCGGAGGTCCTACACACCAATCCCTCTCCCAAAGCTTCCTCCTGGTGTGCTCAAGACGACGGAGAAGCCGTACGTGTACAAGCCTCGCAAGTCGTCGTTCGATGTCCATTTTGCGCCACAGACCTTCGCACCAAAGGGCTCCATGCCGCCCCCTGGACTCCCCGCATCCTCCCTTACTGCCGGCAAGCTTGCGGCTGCCCCATCCCTGTCCGCGGCCCGTCCTGCCGTTGGCACCCCGCTCGGCCCGCCCCCTCCGAGATCCTCTTGGACCAAGCCTGCCGCTACGGCCGCGCCGAGACGCAACTCAGTGTCCGGCGTCGTCGGCGTGGCAAAGCCAGGTCAACAGTCTGGCGTCGTCCCACGTCAGCAGTCCAAGGTGCCGCTGCCCCCTTACGTACAACTGCCGCTTCAGAGAAAGCAGGTCCAGTCACAGGCTCAGCAGCAACAGCGATCGTCACAACCGTCCTCCAGTGCTGCCCAGAAGTACGCCTTCTTCCAGGTGCACCACAACAGGTAAGAAACCATCGTCTGAAAGCGCGCTCTCCTCCCTCGATTCAATCTACATGCTAACCTTTTGATACCCTCGCCTCACCCGTTTAGGGAATCGTCCAAGTACCGAACGCCGTACGCTACGTGGGGCGGCTTCACAAACGGGTACGAAGGCAACATCAAGTCGCTGGTCATGCCAACCGCCACCACACGGCACGGCTTCCACCGTCGTGGCGGGAGCTTCAACCTCGGCGGCGGCCTCATGGGCCTCACCAAGCCGGCACGGCATCTCAACTACAACGAGTCCAAGGACTCGGAGGATCCGCTGTCGCCGAACTCCACCTTCAGGTTCCCCAATCCTGATGCCGAGACCGTGCCAACGTCGCCTTCGTCTCTCTCACTAGACATGTCGCTCATTACCTCGCCCGTGATCGGCTCCGAGCTGGGATCACCGGCCGTGCACTCGGCCACGCCTCCACCGCCGTCTTTCCAGAGCGGTTTCACTGACAACGCGCTCGGTCTGCTGGACTCCCCATGGAGCTTCGGCTCTACCAGCGCAGCGGCGCCGTTGCACCCGGCAATCCGGCCGCAGTTCGCCGGGTGGCCGGAGCCGTTCATCGGCCCTCTGTTGCCGATAGGTGGATTGAATAGCCAGCTGGGCCCTCTTGGCTCGATGGGTGCGATGGGCCCCTTAGGCCCGCTGGGTCCAGCCTCGCAAGGTAAGGACCCTTCCCGTGCCCCCACTGCTCCGCTTCTTGGAGGTCTCGTCGTCGGGTCGGCTCATGATGCTCATGATCAAGCTTCGCTAGTCGGACCGTTCCCAGGCGCCACCGACGTGGTCTTCACGACCCCGGCACTAGTGATGAGCCCGACAACCCCGACACCGCCGCCCATGAGCCCGTTGGCCACGCCGAGCCAGCCGGGCCAGCAGTCTGTGCCGTCCACACCCCCTCCGCCGGGCTCGCGCCGCTCGTCGCACGTGCCCGGCACGCCGACAGTGCCCAGCTCGCCGGCTTCCACAGTGGGCTCGACGCAGTACACGCAAACCCCTGAGGAGCAGCTTAAGCTGCAGCTCCGCCGGATCTCTGATCCTCCCCCGTCAGCGTACGGTCTCCTCCCGCACCCGCACCCGGCGATCAAGAGAGATGTCGCGGAGGCTCACGCTTTCGCTTACCTCTCCGCTCTCACTTCTCCTAATGACGCTCACCACGCTCACCTCGCTCATGCTCCGGATGCCCTGCAGATACCGCTTCAAATGCCTCAACCAGCCCAGGTCGCGCCACAGGAGCCGCAGCTCTCTCAGCGGCTTCAGCCAGCTGCAGGGGCAAATCCTCAACCTATACCCCTCCATCCCGAGCGACCACGTCCCGAGCAGCACTTGAAGGCGGAGTCAGAACAGCAAGCTGCTGAACAGCAGCATCAGCCGCAGGAGCAATTACATCGCGGCGAGGCTTCTGCTGGAGACATGCGGGACACTGCCGCCCCAACTCAACCTCTATTTACTAGCTACTCGAGGACTGGCGGAGTTGGTAGCAGTATTGCCCCCATAGCACCGGGCGGCTTTGACGGAACCCATGACCACGATGCCGTTTCCCTTCATCCTAACACCATCAGCTCCGGCCTGGCCGCGCCGCAGGGACCTCGCTCAAATGAGTTCCTGAGCAGGCTGATGGCGAATCTCCGGAGGGCCAGTGAGAGGCTCTGAAACAGGACAGGTGGAGTCCGAAGAAAATGCGAGATGACGATATGAGAAGTGCTCGCGGGCAAAACAGCACCACCGGCCGGCCGGCCTTGACGACGACGACGCCATCGCACACAAAAGGCGAGTCCCATGGATCATGAATAGACATCCGGGCACGAAACGATGACGAAGCAGCGGAAGAAAATAAGAGAACAAGAGGGGAGATGCGAGAGAGGATTAATGAGTAAGGAAAGGGATAACGCTTGAACGGATTATGTATAGAGGATATACGACCCTGCCTTACAACCACTAGGAATGTCGGAACACTACCCACTGCTTGCTGCTGACCGAACACTTCGAACATTGACGAGAGAAGAAAAAAACAACGAAAAAAAAAGAGACAAAAAAAGAAGCAGACGGCAACGGCCGGGCCTCCTCTTTCGTGTCAGTCTTATTTGCTTTCCTTCCCTCGCCTGCTAGAGAGAGCCGGGGTTTACCTTTTCTTTTTCATCTTGTCCTTTGTCATCGGTTCCCACATACAACAACATACCCACGCCGCATCTTGTTTGCGCACCTTCTTTTCTCGTTATTCCCTCATCCGTCCTCACTTCAACCTCGTACGGGCTAGCTTAGATATAAGGGGTTCCACAAAGGGAAGCAAGGGTTTTTTTTCACGGTTGGGTGGTTATGGTTAGGCGCAGAGGGTGATAGAGAAGAAATCTTGAACCCCGATGGTCTGCTTTTCTACCCACCTTTTATCTTCAAATTTTCTTTTTTATCAATGGCCCCCTCAACGGCAGCCAACGCTTTTTACTCCTCTGTTCTTTCTCTTCTTCCCCTCGACATTTTTTTATCCAAAGGACACACAGGCGGTGAACAGTGAATCTGCACCGCAACTGTTGGGGCGGGCTACACAAAAGCAATTGTAAAGATGGGCGTGTTGGTTTCTTAGGGCGATTTATTCGGGGTTTTTGGTATGGGTGGTGTGCCTTTTCCTCTGTCGCGTGTGGATGCATCAATGAAGGGGAGTCGAGTAACGGGGACGGTTGTGGATGGTGTCATACGCTCATGAAAGACAAGGAGACAGCGGTGGAATTCGGAGAGAAACTGGTGAGGGAGCCTCGTTCTTGGAGCAAGTAAGCATGAAGACAGAAGACGGGAGCAAAGAGAAGACTTGGAGGGATGGGATATTGGGTGCAAGAGGACTGGGGATGGACGAGCATAGGAACGGGGATGCGATGGACTGGCGCATATTTGTGGTAATAATGATGGCTGACCGGGAGCCGAGGGCAGGAAGGTTTTTTTTCCTCTTGCCCCTTGTGGGCTCCGACTGCGTCTCGCCTCTGGGTTGTTGAACCTTTGCTTTCATATTTTTTTTTCCTTCTCTCCTTTGCTTTCTTTTTTGCTAGCTTTGCGCCCAGCGCTCGCTATAGCAGATCCATCGACGCCTTGAGAGCGCGAGGTCAAACAAAGAAATACCACGTCATGCACTTGAGCCGGCAGGTAGGCTACGGTTAAGCCTACCCGGATCCGTTGCCGGCGAAGATGTGACTGTGGCGTCTGAACTACTATCTAAACCTACGGCACCCTTTGAGTGGACGGCAAGTCGGAGGTTTGCGAGAAATTTCACGTTGCATACGTAGGTAGGTAGATGTAGCTGTCTCTAGAAGTGCAGCGTGGACAGACAGGACATCAATACGAAGTAGACGCGCATTCATGTGATGCGACAACGGAGACCTATAGTCAGTCACACGCACCATTACAGTACGAGGGCATCATCGCCATTGGAGAATCGCATACGAAGACTGGTGCGTTTCCCCTCTCGTTACCACACAATAAATAGACTGATCTCTGTCGTCTTTACAGCTCACCGACCTCTTCTCGCATCAACTCAACAATAAACCTAGGATCACATCATCACCGCATCACCGCCCCTCTCGGTCCCCGTCCTCCTCCAGCCACATCGACTTTACCCGGATAACGATCGGGCCGGCACCTCAGCGGACACCTGAGAATTCGAGTGGCAAGCAGGTAGCGGAACGGGACGGCAGGTTGTATAAGGCATCGAACACGAGAAAACCAAAATGCAGGCACTGAGTTCCGAGTATGCAGGTGCGGTTACTAGGGGTAAGTGAGGTAGCAGAATGCAACCTTAAACCGATCGTAAAGCAACGCGTAGTAGTAGTACTTTAGGTGGTAACAGGAGACCTTGACGCAAAGCCCGGGCGAAGAAATGCCAGGATAGCATCACGACACACTCGCCACACAGTATATTCTATACATTTCCTCTTTGATATCGCCCGCCCGCCGCCCGCCGCCCACCAGTCTGTCACCTACTACAAGTGGGCTAAATCAGAGCCTGCAATATGATACATTGCAGGCCCTGGGCTAAATTAGCAGGACGGCAGGCTACCAGGCTACCCACACGACCCCTCATCACAGGTGAGTACAGAATGTCGTGTTCGTTACGTCTTTGAGCCCGCAATTGTGCTCCTGTTCAGCTGTCGCACATGAGTAAGCGGGAGATTGACGCTGGCTTGGTCGTGGTGGAGACCTCTGACGTCTATCTTGTCATCTCTCTCGTTGTGGAGTTGGAGAAGAAAAGGTGAGAGAGAGACCCATGGCGATCTTTCAGATCCCGTATTTTTTTTCACCTTCCGCTGCATGTAACTTCAAGAAGAAGGTGGGAGGGAGGTGGCTGGTCGGGAGGGAAGAGCCACCTTCCCCGCAACCCGGGAATACAAAGGAAGGTACCAATGGAACTGATGACGACTGGATGGATGGATGGATTTGGGATCGCACCACGCAACCGTGATGGAGGTGATCTACCCGCGAGACTTCTCCAACCTCTAACCCGTGCAGGGCAGGTACGAACCCGGATATCGTGCCTCCCGCCTGTGGACCGGAGCCTCACTCGATTATAAAAGGGCTTCGAGCTCCCTCCTTGATATGGTCCAGGTGTGTTTGGATATCGCCACTGCAATTCCAACCCCGTGCTACCTTCCAAGCATCTCATATCACACGAGGAAAATATTTACACACTCTCCTCCCTAGCCTGGTCTCAGCACTAGTACTATAATCATCACATTCTATCTGCTCATCAACAACTAGCTAGTCTCCTCTCCGTCAACAAGTCCTCCTCTTCTGTACTCATCATCTCTCCCCCATCAAGTTTCTCTCTTCTCCTCCCCCTCTCCACCATGCATCTCACGAGCCCCCTCCTCAGCGCAGCCCTTCTGCTGCTGTCCAGTCTCACCACAGCCCTTCCCCCTCCCGCCCGCAGGCAAGCTACAACAACATCCAAAGGCTTCAAGCTCATCGCCAAAGTGACCGACCCCACGCACGACCTCACTCCTTCCATCTCCGGCTTCTTCCTCTCGGCAATCCACGTCGGCGCCGGCACCTCCCGCGCCACCCTGTCCTCGGGCAACAGCCGCGTCTTCTACCACAACGGCACCGCAGCCGAGGTGTCCGCCGGCAAGTCCCGCGTGCTGACCGACGGCGGCACCCCGCCCTTCCCCTGGTCGCTGGACGTGCAGTCCGCCTCGCAGACGGACGGGCCTGCATACCCGGGCTTCCACGCCGTGTACCTCAACGCCGGGCCGGGTCCCACCGGCGAGGACCCGGAGGTGGGCATCGACTCGTCGTCCAACGCGCTAGTGAACCACCTGGCCGGTGGGGGTGGGGGAAGCTTCGTCGCTTGCAACCATACGGTGCCGTACTATGGGCCGTCGCTGAGGTATATCGTGCTGGACTACGCGTATGATGGGGAGGCGGCGGAGGGCTGTGCGCCGATCACGCTGGTGCCGCAGTGCGCGCAGCTGAACGACTTGCCGCCTGATGCGATATCTAGTCATGATTCGGCGGTTTCGCAGAGCTGCGAGCCTGCGGCTTGAGTGAAGGGGTTGATTGGGGTGTTATTGACTCGCTGGGACGGACTGGTGGGAGCGGTGACAAGAGTGCAGATGAGGAATAGACGCTGTACATACGAGAGGGTCAGGAGGATGGATATACCGGACTACAAGTACGATTAATGGAATTTATTGTTGCTCATAACGCAACCACCCCGGACATTCCCTTGTGTACGACTTCGTTACAGCTCGAGAGGTGTACTGGAGCGTGTGTTGTTGAGGAACCGCCCGTACGGGCCCAATGATGCTTCGCACCACAGGTGGGTAACAGGCGCATGATTGTCTACTCCTGAACACCCTAATTCAGCACCGGTATCTCGATAGCCGTGGAGGGGACCCGTAGAGGGGACTTTAGTAGTAGACTTCAAGAGTGAGTCCTTAAAAAGGATTCTGCAGATGAGCTAGATTGAGACAGCCCCTGAGCAGACAAACTACCTACAACGGCACTCAAGTACGAAAAAAGGGGTATGTGACACTGATGCAAGCACTTCCAAGGCCAACAGACATGTAATAATGAGACTCGGGACTTGAAGAAAAAAGTAAAGTCCCCGGACTAGATCGAAGGCAGTCGATCTGTAGTAGCGGTCCTGGTGGACGGTAAGATCACACGATATTGCTGTGCTGTGCCAGTCAGTCTGCCATCCGTTTCCCCTTTTCACCCTCTCTCAAGAGTGATAGTTGCGGACACGGCTGACGAAACACTGAGTAACTAAGTCCCGCAGAGCAAGAGAGTCAACAAGAAAAGGGGAGCCGAGCACGTCTGGAAGGTGAGGTGTGCCAAGCATCTCCCAGCTCAACAACAATCCAACCGATAAGAGAATCCAACCCTCCTGCACTCTGTTTTTTCAAATCTTGGCAACCTCAGGCGACTGGCCGCCGCTCTCGATCCTCTTCTCCGACCCACCCTTCAGTTCGCCACTGCCGCTCTCCTCATCCCCACCATGCACGATCCCGACCTCAGTGCTAGTAAACGCATCAGCCGTGTCGCGGTACCATGGCACGAAGTTGACGGCCAAAGCATACGTCCACGCGGCGAGGAAGAAGCACAGCGGCACCACCATCGACAACCCCGTGCCGTGTCGGTCGGCGGTGTAGCCCATCAGCGGCGGCACGACGGCGCCGCCCGCGACGCCGCCGACGATGAAGCCCGACCCCCGCTTGGAGTGTCTGCCCAGCCCGCGCATTCCCAGCGCGACGATGGTGGGGAAGCAAATGGACTCGAAGAACAGCACCACATAGAGCAGCGACATGCCCGCGTTCTCGCGCTGCGTGATGGCCGGCGCGAGGAAAACGAAGCACATGGTCAGGAACACGCCGAACACCATGCGCGGCTTCACGAAGTGCATGATG
Organism: Ophioceras dolichostomum; assembly: GCA_003049485.1. NCBI lineage: Eukaryota > Fungi > Ascomycota > Sordariomycetes > Magnaporthales > Ophioceraceae > Ophioceras > Ophioceras dolichostomum. Next base: position 35,050 of record PYST01000303.1, on the reverse strand, counting down.
CCCACGCCCACGAAGCGCCCGATCGCAAAGCTCGCCTGCGCGCCCGCCAGGAACTGCGACGCCGTCGAGCTGGACGTGCCCGTCCTCGTCTCGACGACGTAGTTGATGAAGAAGCTCGCAATAGCCACCTGGGCGCCCGTGTAGCAGAACTGCGCGAAGCTGGCGTGGAACAGCCGGTACTGCTTCGAGAAGGGCAGGTCGCTGTCCGCGGACGCGCTGGACTCGGCCGCCTGAAACGCCATGTCCGCGTCGGTGATCTCGGGGATCCTGGAGAAGAGGAAGACGACGGCCAGCAGAAACACGAAGATGGCGATGGCCGTGTACACCCACTGCACGTTCTCGAGCGCGCGCGCATCGTCGAAGGTGAAGAACACGTAGGAGCCCATCACGGGCGCCACGACGGTGCCGATGCCGTTGAACGCCTGGGAGACGTTGATGCGGATCTCGGAGTAGCGGGGAGGGCCGCAGACTTTTCGTCAAGGGGGTGGGGTTGTTGCTCGTCTGTCAGCATCGTGCAGCGGGGAAATCTCTCAAAAGGGGAGGAGGGAGAGAGGGATGCCTATGTGGGACAAAGGGGGGACTGGGGGCAAAGTTTGAGCTCTTTTCCTTACCCGTGATGAAGGGGTTCGCGGCGGTCTCCAGAGACCCGAGCCCGTTACCGATGACGAAGATGCATATGCAGAAGCCGGCGAAGGACTTGTTCAGGATGGCCGGGATGCAGAGAAGTGCGCCGATACCTATTCTCTCCGAAACAGGATTCGTCAGTAAGTAAGACGTGAGGTCAGTCAGTCAGTCACTCGGCCCCCGCCGTCGGCGAGCGCGAGGCATTGGGCAGGCAGAATGCGTCTGTTTCTCTCCGAAACCGGCGCGCGAACTCATTGACGATGCTGCCTGGAAATAAACATGAGAGATCGACCGGAGTGAGGCCGAAAAAACATGACGATTCGGGATGGCACGCATGGAAGCATCAAACGTACCGTAAAGGCACAGGCCCCAGATAAAGACGGCCTTGTAGCCGTAGTGCCGAAGAATCCATGCCGCATGGCCGAGGGACGCCAGAGGGTAGGCACTGGGAATATCGAAGGATTGCTCAGTCAGCGATGAGGTTCATCTAGGAAAATAGTTTGGCTTCGTAGGTGCCAACTCAGGCGACGACAAAGAGACGCGACAAAAGTTGCGGTGAGAGGAGATTACGGCGCATCGCCGTTCATTCGTCAGAAGTGAGAAGAAAAAAAGGCCGGCCGGAAGCCGAGCCCGGGATGCCGACGGCGAAAAGTGGGTTCCAGAAGTGGGGTTCCATGTGGTCTCGGAGAGACGGGAGAGGATGATGAGTTGCGCACACTCGTGCATTCCAGTCCTTCCAGTGTCTATCTCACTCCTCTAGTTCATCGGTGGCGTTTCTGATGTTGCATGATTGGTTCGGTAGAAGAAAAGGGGACACTATGAAAGGAGGGAGGNTCTATCTCACTCCTCTAGTTCATCGGTGGCGTTTCTGATGTTGCATGATTGGTTCGGTAGAAGAAAAGGGGACACTATGAAAGGAGGGAGGAAAAAAAAAAAAAAAGACCGACCCGAAGTAAGCAGCTTGCAGACCGGAAGACCTCGCGCGGGTAATATCTAACGTCTCTTGAAAGTGTTTATTGAGGGTATCCAAGAGCCCGTACGAGAATCCCCAGAGGAAGAACAGGATGGTGACCAGGCAGATGGGATAGATGGACTGCCTGAGCGTGAGCTCGGCCGCGTTGGTCCTCTCGCTGTCCTGGACCTTGAGCTTGCGCTTGCGGAAGAACTCGCCGGCAGCCATTGTGGTGGATGAACGGTATTGGTCTTGTCGATCGTCGTTCTGTTTTGTTCCCTTTGTTCGGACAGATGGTGTTTATCTCGGGTACGGTAGGTAGGTACCGCGGATGGTGTCGATGATCGAGGAAGACGGGGCTGAGAAAATATCTTGTCAGGTGTGGGGCGGTGATGATAGGTGAAGTGGAAAGCGGAGGAAGGAGCAACCCGAGCACGGCTGAGAGCAAGCAAAGATCAACAACGGCGCAGGTCCGTCCCAAGAACCTGTGTCCAGACAGAATATGAGACTGGTCTAGAGTTGAGTTCAACTCTACCTGACTCGGCCGACCATTGGTGAAAAAGGCGGGTTAAGAAGGAAGGAGGGAAGGAGGAGAGGTAAAGTTCGGATGGCGGCGTGAGGCAGGTCGTCTCGGAGTTTTATATCTGAACTTTATGGAAGGGGACCGGAGGCAAGGAGGGCAGGAAAGACAGCTTGGCGGGAACGCAGCAACTCTCCTCGAGCATTTTCGACCAATTTACATCCTACCTTGCATGTCATTACATGCGAGCTGCGTACCAACGGCCATGGTATTCATCCTGTCCATCCTGCCACCCTGCCCATGGCCGTGGATGGAGGAGTGGATCGATGCGGTGTCGATGTCTGGTGCAGGCTGGTAAATAGTACGATCGATGGATGAGTGAGTGGGTAGGGGGTGAGTGGGTGGGGGGAAGAAACACACCTAGAGTTTCTTCCAACACCGAACGGATTCCGGGGGAAGCCCCTTGGCAGCAGAGCGGAGAGCTCGGGGTCGGCCCTTCTTGAGCCTGTCAGGCCAGTGCCGCCACCGCTACTACATGTACATACATTGACGGACCATCTGCACGACTGAACGAAACAAAGTCCAAGGGAGGACTGACACAAGACATGTCCACTCGCTGGTCATGCCTGCCGCGTGACGCTCCCATATTGTCAATGAAGACACCACTTATACACTACCGGACGCCAATCTCCCTGCCTCATGTGCTGTGGAGATCTGGAGAAAGGCCCACTATAAGGGGGCCACCCCAGCAGCACCCCGACCTGGAGTGCGGGGAAATAAACTTGGGACCATTGGAATCCTGGAACGGGAGAGCGGTGGGTGAGGGGAAGGAAAACGACAGTGATGATGCCCAAAAGTGGCAGCTGGATGGAGGAGACTACCACACAACCCTTGCTTTGACGTTTGCTCCAAATGGCCCCAATGTGTCCATCCATCGACCTCGTGTTTCGACGATGAATTTTCCCGAGAGGCCGTGCTCGATCGAACCAATGCTGTCGTCCCCCTCCCCCTTCTCGTCTCTCGGCCGAATCACCCCGAGGTCTAGCACACTTGGCTCTCTCCCAAAGCAGCTTTGAATACCACCAACCAACCGTCGTCGGCCCCCCCTGTCCTCGAGCAACCGAACGCATTGTGGCACACGCACTCTCACCCCTCACAGCCGAAACAAAGAAATACCCGTCGGCTCCGGCACGAGACACCCTCGAAGAAACAACAAACGTCTCTGGCCCGACCCGACGGGTGAGCCGCAAACACATTATAGACGAGACATCCATACCCAGGCCCAGGCTACGTGCACACCGGTTGACGAGGCATCATCAGTCGCAACCCAATAAATTTACCGGGACAGGACGAACCGCCGCATTGGGACCACGCACATGACCGAACCAATATATCACGAACCTAGTTCTCCTTCTCGTTCGCGCAGGAGCCCGAGAGAGGGAAAGCAGGGTCGGCGTTGGAGTTGCATCTGTTGACGAGACCTTATGAATCGCAACCTAATAAAATTTAACGGCGTCTCTTATTGTCAGTCAGCTTTGCCCTCAGGTCTAGGAAGTGTTGTCGGGCAACAGCCACCCGACGCTGTCATAGCTACGAAGCCTCCCCAATATCGCCAAAGACGAGGAATACCGAACGTTCAAGGAGATTTGGGTCGTGAATATTCTCTTGTTTACGACAGAGGGCAAAACACCTCGCCTTTACATCGGATGCGCAGCGTGTCCGAATCCACGCCTACCAGTACGCAGGGCCTGCAATGTATTGCATTGTAATGTATTGTATCTGGTGCCGCGTTACCTACCGCGTACGGTATAATACCGCGCAGAGCACACGAAGATAGGTCGGAAATACAATACAAAATACAGTACATTACATTACATTGCGGGCTCTGCCAGTACGCTAGCCCCAAGTCATCGCCGCCCTGGTTGGTTCGACGTGCCTTCGAAGATGGATTCCGTTATGTACGGATTTCGCTTCCCTCTGTTGGACGCCAGAACCGCCTTCAACGATATTAGGGCCAAAAGCACGCTTGCTACTGCGCGTCTTCGAAGCGAGCTTCTCGAATCAGCTAAGGGCGATATGGCGCGGATTGGCTCGGAACGCTCATCTGAGGAACGCTCGGTTGAGGAGTGGGACGGCCTTTGTACACACAGTGCTCTCTTCGAGATGGTTCGTCTTGGCCTTGAAAAGGGGACGCGCTTGGGTCCTCCCAGACGCTTCTGCCACCGAGGCCGTCAAAGGACGTCAAGTCTCTCTCTTCGAACCCTCACAATATCCGAATCAGGGAACGGAGAAATTAAATAGTTGACAGTCAGGAGATTTATCTGTTCTTATTGCGACCGAGCATTCCAATAGCCTGAGCAGGCACATGCGGCAGGCCTGTACGAAAGCTCCCGAAACCCCTGAATTGATGAATTGATGCCGCCGCTGCCAAGGCCGTCGAGGGATGTCGAGTCTCTCTCTTCGGACCCTCGCAATATCCAAGAAGATTTGGCAGCCAGGAGATTCTGCCGCTCTTGTTGCGACGGAACATTTAAAACCCGTCAAGGATGCCGCCTCTGCCCAACCCTGGGAGGCGGGCGGGCGGGGTCTAGAAATGTCAATCCTCCTCCTTCTTCGAACCCTCCCTCGCATTATCCGACGAAGGGCACGGGCAGATGAAGCTTTGGCAACCAGGAATTCTGCTTCTCTCACTGCGACCGAGCATTTACAACCCGTGCCGACATGATCAGGCACATACAGCAGTCCTGTAAACAGGCCCCTGAAAAATACCCTGAGTTGACGCCGCCCACGCCGCCGCCCAAGCTGTGTGTACTGCGCAGGTCATTTCGGCGAAACCCCTAGAAGAGAGACACTATTGTTGTCAGATGTGTGGCAAGGCCTGTGGTTTCCCATCAGACCTTCGCCGACACGAATACACCTGTCGGAGTATATAGTTTGGTTTTTTTCTTTTTTTTCTTGGTATCTTGACAAGAGAGTGAAGCAGAGTCAGGGTTGGGGTTATATCTCTATCTCTCCTCTTCCTGCTGAGCTGTAGCACCTGATCTGATCGGCAGAGCCTGCAATGTTATGTAATGTAATGTATTTTGTATTGTATTTCCGACCTGTCTTCGTGTGCTCTGCGCGGTATTATACCGTACGCGGCAGGTAACGCGGCAGGTAACGCGCCACCAGATACAATACAAAACACATTACAAGACAATGCATTGCAGGCCCTGCTGATCGGCGTCTCACGGTGGCACCAATCGTATACTTCTCTAGGCACCTAGGTAGGTACCTACCTCCCTCGAGGCAAGCCGCAGGAGGGAGGGAAGGACGGGGACGACGATCTGGTTCTTGGCTTCTTCCGAGTGTCATGTTTCTCACTTTACCTCTACGGAGCGAAGGATAGTAGGTAGCTAGCTCCGCTATAAACTAGGAACCTCGATGCTGAGGTTGGGTCAGGGGAGCTGGAGGCGATCTGGAGAGTACCAACCTACCTCGATAGACCAGCCCGCCCGCTGGTATGGATGGATTCCGCTCACCAGCTGGCATGGATTCTAGACACCTCGTGCGTGGTGCTATGGCCAAAGACGAACGCCGAGTTTGAAGCTACGGTTCCAAAGGGTCCCCGTCAAGGATCGCTCAAGTTCTCCCCATGCAACATAGCCGCAAGCCCCAGTGCTCTCTCTCTCTCTCTCTCTCTCTCTCCTCTCGCTACATCGTCGCCAAGCTCTCGCACTCCAAAGCGAACCTGTTTGGTCTCGTCGACAAGGACAACAGTGGCCTCAGCGAGACCGTTCAGCTCCCTTCACTCAGCGGTGCGCTCGCGGATCGAATTCTCTGGCGTGAAGAGTTCACAGAAACCGATCAAACGCAGGCAAAAGCTCGCCAGGACGCTTTTAAACAAAATGTAGCGAACGCCGTCGCTTTGGTCAGGCAGGGCTTGGAGGATCAATCTCCCGAACCGGCGGCCAATGCTGCCGCCCAAACCGCCACCCAGAAACCCTCGGGCCCAGCATACCTGGGCAACCAGGCCATCAGCTTGGGCATTGTATCGATAATGCTGTACAAGAGAACAGGGGATAAGAAATATCTTCGACGCGCATTCGGGGAGATCAATATTGCCTCCCGGTTTATAAGCAAAAGAACGAAAACCTGGCTAACATTAAAGGAAAATAACTGGTAAATAGCTGGTAAATAGATGCTAACTATATAAATATTAAATATATAACTTACCGAAAACTTCGACAAATCCGGCATCAACGACTTATAAAAGCTCGGTACCTACCTAAAAACGAGCCTTCAGACCATCACATCGTGGTATGTCGCTTTGTAAGATCGTCAACGCAGAGGAAGTCCAGGAAGCCAAACTGGCCTGCCAGGTGTGTTCTGTCAACCACCATCAAAATCGCCGGATGCTTACCAAATACCATTTATCCTCAGGCTCTGTAGTTCGCGCGACGGAGCCAACCGAGAGGCTTTACAACGGCCAACCTTGAGGCTATGGCCGTAGCTTTACGAGCGAAGCCGGCCAACTTGCGCCGCCCTGTCGAAGGCCGCCTATTGAAGCCGTTCATCGTCCACTTCTACAAAGAAGCGGCCAAGATCTGAGAGGACGAAAAACTGTATATACATCGAGATGGACCATAAAATAAAATAAAAAGAGAGAGAGAGAGAGAGAGAGAGAGAGAGAGAGAGAGAGAGAGAGAGAGAGAGAGAGAGAGAGAGAGAGAGAGAGAGAGAGAGAGAGAGAGAGAGAGAGAGAGAGAGAGAGAGAGAGAGAGAGAGAGAGAGAGAGAGAGAGAGAGAGAGAGAGAGAGAGAGAGAGAGAGAGAGAGAGAGAGAGAGAGAGAGAGAGAGAGAGAGAGAGAGAGAGAGAGAGAGAGAGAGAGAGAGAGAGAGAGAGAGAGAGAGAGAGAGAGAGAGAGAGAGAGAGAGAGAGAGAGAGAGAGAGAGAGAGAGAGAGAGAGAGAGAGAGAGAGAGAGAGAGAGAGAGAGAGAGAGAGAGAGAGAGAGAGAGAGAGAGAGAGAGAGAGAGAGAGAGAGAGAGAGAGAGAGAGAGAGAGAGAGAGAGAGAGAGAGAGAGAGAGAGAGAGAGAGAGAGAGAGAGAGAGAGAGAGAGAGAGAGAGAGAGAGAGAGAGAGAGAGAGAGAGAGAGAGAGAGAGAGAGAGAGAGAGAGAGAGAGAGAGAGAGAGAGAGAGAGAGAGAGAGAGAGAGAGAGAGAGAGAGAGAGAGAGAGAGAGAGAGAGAGAGAGAGAGAGAGAGAGAGAGAGAGAGAGAGAGAGAGAGAGAGAGAGAGAGAGAGAGAGAGAGAGAGAGAGAGAGAGAGAGAGAGAAGGGGGAGAGAGTGTGAGAGAGGGTGTGTGTGCGTGTGCAACTACGACCCGACGCGTCACCGCCTTCTTCGGCTCTATCATCCATGTCTCACCGGCGCGATGTTCTCGGCTGGCTGTCCGTTCTTCCGCAACAAAGAGTGCCAAGAAGAAGTGGAATCTGTGAGGCTACAGCTACCTACCTACACCTACTTACCTAGGTACCTAGGTATGTACTTAGGTAGGTAAGTAGTTTTGTAGAAGGGAAAATACAATGTTATCTATCTGTAGACAAAGCTCCGGAGGTATTGCGAAGCAGTGGGTTGGTAATATGATCAATGAAAAAGAAACCAAAAAAATCGAGTAAGAAGAACAAGGCCATTCAAACACAAGCTAAGTGCAACCGCGCCGCCATGCCAAATATCAAGCCAGTTTCCCTTACCAACCGTAACCACAAGCCGCACAAACAACACAGACAGACCCGTAGATACCAGGGAAAAAAGATCTCGGATAGAAACTATCCACAACATCTACGATTAATCACCCTCGTCTCCTCGTGCTTCTCCTCGTTGGCGCCGTCGCGGTGGCCGCCGCGGTGGCCGTCGCGATTGCCGTCACGGACGCCACCGCCTCTTCTTCTTGTACAACACTCTCCCCGCCGTTCCCATTAACCGAAACCTGAGCTTCCTCCTCCTCGTCCTCCCTCACCTCCTTCCTCCTATTCGCCGTCCCCATCCCCGTCCCCGTCGTGGTCGCCGTCGCCGCCGCCATCGCCTTCCTCCTCACAGCCAGTGTCGGCGGTCGCGGATGAGGAGGAGGAGGAGGAGGAACATGCACCCCAACCCACGCATCCTCAAAAAGCGTCCTCCTCGGCACCACGTCCCTCTCCGAGATGTTCAGCCTCCTCACCACCTGGAACGCCCCCGTGCCCACGCTCATCGTCTGCCCCATGATGATGCACTCCGACACGCCCTCTATCAGGTCCGTCTTCATCCCCGCCGCTGCCTCGAAAAGGTGGTCGGGCGTCTTCTCGAAGCTGGCCAGCTGCAGCACAGAGTCCCTCATCCTCGACAGGCCGAACCTCGTGATGCCCAACACGTCCCCTTTATAAGTCATCACGTCCGCCAGCAGCTGTATGTGCCTCGGGTCGATGTTCATCCCGGACATGACGTCCCCCATCTCGTTCACGATCGTCGTACGCGCCGCCTCGATGCCCAGCACGTCCCGGCACTCCATCACCGAGTTCGTGCTCGCCCGCGTGCCCACCACGCCCTCGGTCGTCATGCACTCGCGCAGGCCGTAGCCCTCGACCAGCACGGCGTGCGCGCCCGAGTTCGACGTCTGGATGATGGCGCGCGTCGCGTCCGCGTACCCGGACACCAGGACCTTGGGCAGCATCTGGCGGAGGTGGTTGACGCGCAGGCGGAAGTCGGGGGCCTCCTCGACGATCGCGGCGGCGGCGGCGGCGGCCTTGGAAGGGAAGCCGGAGGAGGCGGCGGCCGCGGCGCCGACGCGGGAGCGCCTCTTGCCCGCGTCGGCGTCGACCCACGAGTTGAGCACCGACACCTCTATGTGCGATGGCCCGACCGTGACTTCCCCCTGCTCGACCTTCAGCTTCTTCGCCCCGACGATCGCCTCGGCGATGTCGCGCACGCCGATGCCCAGGTGCATGTCCTGCAGGACGTCCATGTCGACGTGCAGCACGATGTTGCCCCTGTCGTGCGCCCACTCGTCCTCGATAGCGCGCACCACGTCGCGGATGTACGTCTTCTCGATGCGGCCCTTGACGATGCGCGCCGCCTCGAGCTCCCGGTCGTTGAGCAGCGGGCACTTGATGACGGGCGTGCTGATCGCCTTGGATGCGTTGATGATCTCCTTGATGCGGGGTACGCCCTGCGTGATGCTCATGCCGGCCACGCCCGCGAAGTGGAACGTCTTCAGCGTCATCTGCGTCCCGGGCTCGCCGATCGACTGCGCGCCGACGGCACCCACGGCGTGGCCGGGCTCCACGTGCGCCTTCTGGTATCGCTCCACGCACTCCCTGATGAACTTCTCCAGCGCCGTCCGCGACACCTTCGCCACCCTCTCCGTGCCCGCGACCCGGATCCTCTGGTCGGGCAGCGGGTCGATCACCATGTCCGCGCCATGCGGATCGGCGTCCAGCCTGGCCTTCTCGCGCGCCTTGGACAGCTTCGCCGCGCGGCCCACGACGTAAGCCCTCACAGTTTCCAAGAAGTTGCGCGCGCTGTCGTGCTCGTCCACGGCCGCGTCGCTCTCGTCGTAGTAGTCTAGCGCCGCGCCGTCTAGCAGGCGCCGCCTCGTGTAGCGAGCCTTCTCCTTCTCTAGCAGTTCGTCGCAGACGGCGACGATCTCGTACGGTAGCAGGGCTCGCTCGCTGTTGTCCCACGTGATGTTCTCGACGTGCGTCCAGGTGTGGTCGAAGTTGACGGGCACGGCCGACCCTTCCATGTCCACAGGGTCGAGCTTGTCCGCGCCGAACTGGAACTGCACGATGCCGCCCGAGGACGTCCGCACCGTGTCGTCATACTGCGTCGAAAGGTCCTCGAGCGACTTCATCAGGCGCCGCGACATGTAACCCGTCTCGGCCGTCTTGACAGCCGTGTCGATCAGACCCTCTCGACCGGATATTGTGTGGAAGAAGAACTCGGTCGGTCGCAGACCTGTGTAGAAACTGTTGCGCACGAAGCCCTTTGAAGGAGGCTGTCGGGAGTTCTTGTGGAAGTGAAATAAACTGCGGTCCTGGAAGCCGTTGGGCACACGCTGGCCCCCAATAATCTGCTGCCCGACGCAGGCCACCATCTGGGCGACGTTGATGTGTAGACCTTTGGACCCAGAGTTGGCCATAGTGAGGGGCGCGTTGTTCCGGCTGAGCGTGTCGACGCACTGTTCTCCGGCCTGTTGACGGACTTTACTCAGAATACCCGAGATCCTGATCTCGAGAGTCTCCTCCAGATTGCAGCCGGGGGACTTTTCGAGTTTTCCCATCTTGAAATCCTCGATGAGGCCATCGCACCTGGCATACGCGTCCAGGACGAGCCTCTCCTTTGAGGCCATCAATTCGCTGATGGGGAACACATCGCCGACGCCGATGGAGAAACCCTGGACTGTGAGCTGCCTAGCACAAAGCTTGGCAAGGCGGTTCATGGCTGTAACGGCGTAGTCTGGGCCGAAGTCTCGGAGAATGACGTGGAAGATGGAGTCCTTCTTGCCCGCGCCCACAGTGGACTTATCCATGCGGCCGCACATGACCTCCGAGTTGCGAATGATCAGCCAGGCATCATTAGGGTCCATGTCTGGGGCTCGGCCGTCGACGTTGACGTATTCTCTGCACTTGGCGTCGACATTCACCAGAACAGGCGACTGCTTGTTGGGACGCATGAGCATATTGAAGACTTGCTTGCCGGTCCAGAGCGCCTTGGGCTTTACGATGGTAGGCGGCGGAAGCTCGAGGTGAGTTTCGCCATCGAGCATGTGCATGCAGACGTATGTGAAGGTCTTGCGATCGAAAAACGTGTCCTTGCTGCTGAGTAGATAGGCGGCCGTAATGAAATCCTGGGTTGCAGCTATGATTGGCTCGCCGTTTTTCGGTGTGGCCAGGTTGTGCTTGACGCCCATTAATGTGATGGCTTCGGCACGCGCCTCCTCCGATTGCGGGACGTGAAGATTCATCTCATCTCCGTCGAAGTCGGCGTTGTACGGCGTGCAGACGCATTCGTTCAACCGGAAGGTCCTCCAGGGCCTGACTTTCACACGATGACTCATGATACTGAGCTTGTGGAGCGACGGCTGGCGGTTGAAGAGGACAATGTCGCCGTCTTCCAAGTGACGGTCGACTACGTCGCCGATCTTTAGGTCTTTGGCGACCTGGTAGCGGTCACCAAACTGCAGGTTCTGCTTCCACCCTCCATCCTCGGACTTGAGGACCTGGTTCGCCCCCGGCCAGGTCTTCGGCCCGTTGATCACACAGTCCCTCAGTTTCTGGATGTTGTGAGCTTGCACCCGCTCCGGGTACGTCAGGTTCTTAGCGACGAGTTGCGGAACGGCTACTTGGTCGATGCCGAGGTTCGGGTCTGGCGAGATGACGGTTCGTCCGGAGAAGTCGACTCGCTTGCCTGACAGGTTGCCCCTGAACCGCCCCTGCTTACCCTTGAGACGCTGGCAGAATCCCCTGATGCTCTTCCCGAACCCTGGCTGCGACAAGCCGGGCACGTCGCTGTTAACGTACATGGCAATCTGCAGCTGTACGTACTCCCACTGCTCCATGATGGTCTGGATGGGCTGTCCCTTGCTCAATGCTGCCCTTATAAGGCCATTGATGTGGACGATTTCGGCAAGCTGGGTGGTCAGGTCGTCTTCGTTACTAGCGTTATCCTGGACCACGGAGGGCCTAATGCAGACCGGTGGGGTGGGAATGAACTGCCAGATGAACATCTCAGGCCGGCCCTCGGATGGATCCAGGCCGAGCAGCAAACAGTCCGTGGGACTGATCTTCTTGAAGAGGTTCAGTACGCGGAGGGGGTTCAGGTCCTCCATGGCCTTGCGCACGTGTTTGTCCAGGTCCGCGTTCGCTTTCCTTGCGGCCCTGAAGGACATGTCGAACTCGATCTTGCTTTCTGGGGGTTGTTTCTTCAAGGAGGCCGACTTGTTGAAGGCCACGAACTTGTCGTGGGTGAGCTTGAGCACGCCCATCTTGCGGATCTGTCCGTTGACCTCGCCGCAGTATGGGCACTCTTTGCATTTCCTGCACTGCTCGTTGATCTTTTTGCATATCTGGGTCCGCCGGAGGTTGTCCATCGGACGTCGCAGATCAGCCAGGAACGACCGTCGCTCGGGTTCGGTGAGGAGGACGCGGGCGCAGTTCTTGCAGATGTTCTGAAGAATGGACTGGATGAAGCGTAGGTAACCGATGTGGAAGGCGGGTAGCGCTAGCCGAACGTGACCGAAATGGCCGACGCAGAACTGGAGAGGAAGCTGGCATGTGCTGCATAGTCCAGTCTTGCTCGAAGTACCCTGGAGAGGAGATGAGGATTGCAGGTCAGTAAGACGATTGCCGTCGAAGAACTCAGGCATAGAGAGGTGGTAGGGGAACGTACCAAGCGCAGATCCAGTGCTCCATTGCTGGACGGAGCGCGGTTGTTGTCGATATCATAGAGCATGCGCTGGGAGACTTCTAGCACTGACTGACTGGCGATATCTTGGTTCGACCTGTGACCCGCAGCGGAAGCAGGGGTCGTCAGCAAAGTCCCTGGAGTTTTGAATATTCGTGGGGACAAGCGGTAGAGCCTCTTACTGGATCCCAAACTTGAGGCCCTTGAAGCGCTTCGGCAACTGGTCGATCAATTGCTCCTTGATCGGGCCCGAGGCCTCGAACGCCTCCATTTCCCCCATCTTGATGTTTGCGCGCTTCGCCGTTGGCAACTAAGGGTTCGAAGCTGCCGAGGAGGTCATGTCACCTGGTCATCGTCAACTGAATCGGTAAGGCTCTTGTGAAAATGGGATTTGGCGCGTGGACTAAGCCTCTAGGGTTCGTTTATACAAAAATATTTCGGATCAAAGATGCCAAAGGTTGCGACAAAATTTGTGAGTGATGGGAGCTTTGGATGGCAACCCCACCACCAGTATCCGTATGCTGATGACACACACAGCTGGAGAATTCTCACCGCCCTTTTGATCCGGCAGAATCACGTCAAGCTTGATCTGAAGGCGGCGTCCCGTTCCGTTGGTCACCACTAATTCATCCTCGTGAGGATTTGGGAATGCATACTTCCGTAATGTCTTCCTAATCTAGAAGTCAAATTCAATGGTCCATTCGCCCCTCTTCAGATGAAAATCATGAAGTTCAAAAACGGCGGGTATTTCCCCCTCACGGCGCGGGCCACTTCACAGAGGACCTTGCGGTGTGGCGCCGCCCGGCACATCAACCTTGTGCGCATCAGTGGTGGCAGCAGCCTGCGTTCCCGTTCCCGCTTCACCAACCTTCGACGCATCCGCCGCCGCCGTCGCTGCCATCGTTCCTCCAGCTCCGGCGCCAGGGGCCTCTGCGGCTGCGGCTGTGGCGGCGCCTCCTCCCCCTCCGCCAAACATGCCGCCGGCAAATTTCTTGCCGATGCTGGCCAGGTCCTTGTCCGAGCCGGCCGCGTTGTAAGTCGCGGCCGCCTCCTTGGCCACGCCACCCAGCTCGGCGTAGTTCATCTGCTTCCCCTCCGAGCGGGCCTTCTCTGCATCGGTGAAAGCGGTGCGGGCTGATCGGCCGACGCTACCCCCTTTTGTTTATGTTGTCAGCTTTTTTTTTTTTTTTTTTTGTTCTTCTCTGTTGAGCATAAGGCTCTCGAGTGAAGATAGGTGATGGCAAACGACTAGGTACCTAAGTAGGCACCTAGGTAAGGTAGGCACCTGGGTGCGTGAATGGGTGGGTAGGCAGCCTTACAGTCGTTACCGGCGGTTGAGGTAGCTGACTGCTCACTCGCCTGGTTGGCGCCGCCCTGGGCGTTATCGCCGCTAGCTTTCGTACCGGCAGCGTCGTCGGTCTTGGTGGGCTGGTTTAGCTGCTGGGCAGCGGATTGGGCCAGCTTGCCGAAGCTGCTGAAATCGACCATGATTCCGACGTGAGGTATTCTGGGTTGAACAGATGGGCAATTGCGACTAGGTAGTGAGATGGGATGCGTTTTGTTGCTTGAAACTATAAATGATGGATGTTGATGAGGGGGGGAGATCGAAGGAGGACTGATCTGGTCGTGGATCTGGTCCTCTTTATACTCGAGGTCATCGTCATCGTGCTCGACGATAGCTTGAAAATAATACCGCATACCAAAGTCCCGCCTATCTACTAGCTGCATTTCACGGCCCCCATCATGAAGCTCAGCCGTCGTTGAGTTGCTCGGCCTAGACCGAGTGGGTAGAATGTGGCTTGCCGTAGCGCGGGAATCACTAGGCCAATGAGCTACTCGGACCTATCTACGTTCCTCTCGTTCCTCTCGAGACTCGAGCCCGAGACACGTGTGTCTCGGCCAAGTAGTGAAAGGGCAGCCAGGCCGGCGGAAAAGTGCAATGCATATGGGCAGCGATTGCGGAGGTCGGCTGCAAAAATGATGAGAAGAAAATACACAGGGATGCCCATTTATACAGAACATTTCCCAACGTTACCCTACTTTACCCTACTTTACAGAGGAAATTACTAAACAGGGCGCCTGAAAGGACCCGACGGGACAAGTAGACGGAAGGTTAGAGAACTACCTCCTTGGTACGTGCCGTAGATGCCTACCTACCAAGACGTCGTGTACCGCGAATGTATTCAATTCTCATCATTTTCGCAACCGACCTCCGTAAAATGCGAAGGAATTCGGTTGGGAGAGCTGTATCGTTGTCTGGACTACCCCCAATGCCAGTGGACCATCTCGCGATGCATCATATTCTGTTGAGGTCAATGATATTTCTCGCTACGTGTAACGCATAAAAGAACAGACTAGTGATGACAACGCAAGGCAGAAAAAGCCTATCCTCTCAATGAGAGTTCTGCTGACTTAACATCCCAGGAGGAAGGAACACAGACTGCCCCCGGAAATAACGATAACGATGATCATGATAGAATGCACCACGTTGAGTGAGGCTCAAACAGAACCTATCGAACGGAGCGCGGGTTGGCCTGCAAAGCAGATACCAACAAAACAAGGAAGAAAAGAACGCCTGTCCATGCCATCCCGAGATGTCCACTCTTTCCGTTCGATCAGTCCTGGAGGATCAAAACGTGTATGTCCATCCACCCATCCATCGGAGCAAAAGAGAAAAGGAAAGCCAAACTGTAAACCGCTAGACGCCTGAAGGAAGCCAAGGGAGCCAAACCACCGATGATGAAGACGATCTATGCATAATCAAACACAAACCCCCCAAGCCCCCATCCATCCATCCACATCCAGTTATCCCAATTTCGTATGCTTCAGCCGTCTCATCGCTTATCAAAACAAACCCTTCTTCCCAGTCAAGTTCAACCCGACGACGACGATGACGATGAAGGTCCTGGGCCACCCGAGGGTGAGAGCGAAGAGCCCGACAGCCTAGGAGCACCGCTCCCGCTCCCACTCTCCTCACCCTCAACCTTCTCCGCAACAGCCTCCCACCAAACCCCATGCGCCTCCCGATCGACGGCCCCGACCTTAGCGAGCTCGTCGACCATCTCTCTGACGCGGTCCACGAACTCGGCCAGGCCCAGCCCCGCGAGCTTCTCGCCGGCCGTGCTCGCCGTGCGCACCTTCTCGCTCGTCGACGCCGCCGCCAGCCGCGCCAGGATGTGCGTGCGCAGCCTGGTGAGGAGGAGGCGCAGCACCGGCTCGGATGGGTCGCCGTTGCCGCCAGAGGTGGAAGAGGTAGGAGACGGAGAGGAAGAAGAGGGCGCCGGGGGCGGTGCAGCAGCGGCGATGATCTTGCCCACCAGCGCGCGGAGATTCGCCTTCGTGGCCGCAGGCATGGAGCGACCGGCTTCCAGTGCGGCCATGGCGCCGTCAACAGCGGAGTCTACGTTATAGCTGCTGCTGCCACTGCCGCCTCCGTTGCCGTTGTTCTCCTCTTGTTGTTGCTGCTGTAGTAGGAGCTGCTGCTGCTGCTGCCTCTCCGCCGTCTCAAGCACAGCCATGACGCGCCCTGCCTCGTTCCGCCACGGCATGCGCACATCCCGCTTGAGCATGTTCTTGCACTGCAGCAGGATGGCCCCCGCCGTGACGATGCGCCGCGTGAGCACGCCGCACTTGACGGCCCTCTTGTGGTCTAGCCGCAGCATCTCCGGCATGTCCTCCACCGTCGCGGGCGTCCTCGTGCTCGTGAAGACGTCGACAAGCATCTGCGTGTAGATGCGGTCCGGGGTGGGCCGCAGCGACGACCGGGGGTGGTTGACGCCCTCCGGGTCGCGCCGCGAGGCCTCGGCCAGGACCTTCGCCCTCGCGGCGCGCCACGCCGCCTCCGCGGACGAGAGGCCGTGCTCCTTGGTGTCCAGGGCCTGCGCGAAGTACTTGGCCTCGTACTGCGCGGCGCCCTGCAGGATCTGCGGCGCGGCGAGGCCGAGCAGGTAGTTGGCGTGGTCGCTCGACATGACGTCGATGAAGCCCATCAGCGCCTCCAGGCGGTCGACGTAGTGCCCGTTGTGCAGGCGGTTCTCGACCAGATCCTTGACCTCGTCGTCGCGCACCGGGGCACACAGCTTGGGCAGCAGCTGACCCATGACCGAGAAGAACTTCTCGTACGAGAAGCTGCCGGTTAGGAACTGCTGGTACGCCATCTCCGTGTCGAGCACTTCGCCGATGAAGGCGTGCATCGACTTGCCGGCCTGCACGAGCCGCTGGAGCTTGGCGCGGAGGTCTTTGGCAACCTCCAGGAGGAGCAGGAAGTGTTCTTTTTGGTTGTCCTCCTGCATGGTGGCCCGCATCTGCTGGAAAAGCGGGGCAAGGAACTTGGCTTGTTGCTCTTTGTACTCGTCCGCCGAGAGGCGGTACTGCTTGTTGATGGATAGCTCGTGGACCACGACGCGATTGTCGGGGAGGAGCCGGTTCCTGGGGACACGGACTTCCACCGTGATGTACTTTTCCGACGGCTTGTCCAAAGGCGACGGTGGCCCGTGTTCCGGGACCTCTTCCTTCTCAGCCGGCTCAGTTGTTCCCAGGTCACCCATGGCGGTTTCGACAGTGTGATCTGCCTCCCGCGGCTTCGTATCGCCGGCGGGCTTGGTCTCCGCTCTCTCCTTCCGAGCCTTTCGCACCGCTTCGAAAACCATCTTCTTCCCCTGCTCCGCCCCTGCGAGCTTCTTAATGCGAACAAGCAGCATGACCTGATTGTCCTGGATGCTCTGTCTGTAGGACTCGGTGACGGACGGGTCTGTGCTGTCCTTGACAGCCTGCCATATGGCGTCCAGTTCGACGAACTGCATGAGCATCACCTCGATGAGCGCGCTCGAGTCTCTCGCCTTCCATGCAATGAATGCGTTGTGGAACCCGGCATAGGCCTGCGGCAGCTGGGCCTTCAGCGCCGGAGAGGGCGTGTAGTTGTTGGACGAAGTCAGGCGGGGCAGGATGTTCTCGAAGCAGATGAGCAGGTCCCTCGCTTTCCCGACAAGTTCCTGTAACTGCGGGTTAGCGAGGTCATCTTTGGATAGGGGCTGCGCTGGAGCTGGCCCAACCTGCTCCTGTGCGCCCTTGTCGTCCTTGCCATCCTTGTTGCTCAGAACCTGAGAAGGATGGCCAAGGATTATGAACGCGCTCAGAAATGTGCGGACCGCAGCCATTTCGTTGACCGAGCCGGCCGGTCCCTCCTGGAGCCCGCAGATCCTGAGGATCTTGGAGGTGGCCACAAGCACCGGCTCTTGGGCGAGCAGCTTGACGACTTCCTCGAAAGACGTCTCGCGCACGCCGTCAATCGTGAGGCCCAGGTTCTGGAACTCCGCGACGGCCCTGCGCCTGACCGATGACCTCCACCACCACTGTATCTTCCCGGCGGCCTCGTCGGCGCTGATTGGCGGCGGCGTCTCCCGCTCCTTGGACTCCTCCTTGACCAGGGGCAGCAGCTCGACGGCCTTCCTGTTAGACCCCATGCTCTGGCTCTGTCCCCTTGCGCGGGGAAACGAGCTTTTGGCCGCATTGTTACGGCTCCGCAGCTCCTCGCGCCGTCGCGCAGCCTCGGCCAGGCGCTCTTCCATCTGCATTCTGAGCTTGCGAATCTCCTGCTCGCGCTTCTCCTTCATGGACTCGGCCACGGCCTTGGCCCTCTTGACCTCCTCAGCACAGGCGGCCGCAATCTCGGCAAGGTTGCGCTCCCGCGCCTGCTGCGCCGCGATCGCGCGCTCCTCGCTCACCGAGGTATCACGAGTCGCAGACTTGGCCAGCGCAGCGCGGAGTCGCACCTTCTCTGCATGTGCCGCCCTGTCGGCGAGGCGGGCTTTGCGGTCCTCCAGAATCGAGGCGCGTCGGAGGTGTTGCGCGATGTATTTGCTTTGAGGACCGGCATGTCTGCTGCAGCCGTGGGAGGACCGTGAGTGCACCGAGGAGATCGAGTTGCGCCGGGAAGACGCCGCCGAATCCTTGCGTCGGGTCTGAGATGGCCTGTAGAAGCGCGCGGCGATATGAGGCGGCGGGGTGTAGACGCGTGGGAGCTCGGCAGGAGCGGTGCCTTCGATCAGGTCGAGTTCTTCTTCCTCCTCTTCAGTAGACGGCGGCAACGCCATATCTAGGGATGGATCGACGGAAGCGCCGTTAGCTGGGGATCCTAAGGATTCGTCGAGGTTGCGCGAGGGTTCGCTGAGGTCGAGCGACGGGCGCCTCATTGTGACTGAGTGATTCGGATGTTCCTTTCGTAAACTGGGTGGGGGAGAGTGTGTGCTTTGTGAGCACGGGACTTCCTCCGTTTCGGAGGCCTAGACGATCAGAGGAAGGGATGTCCGGAGAGGATCGACTTAGGTGGGACGGAATGTGGTCTCTTGAGTATTGCGTGGAGAAGAGGAAAAGTAATGACGGAATTCTAGGTAGGGAGAAAGGGTCGCAAGTGCGTAAGAGCCAAAGACAGAAAAACTCTCGTAGTCTCGTTTGGCGCACTGAAGAATCGAGGAGTAAGGGAAAACAAGTGGCGCAGTAAATAGAGTAAATTGGAGCGGGGGAAGAGGATTGAGAGGTTCATAAACTTCAATCGTCGCGAGAAGGAATGAGGGGGTGCGGCGAAGGAGGGGGCGGGAAAGAAAACCGAAAGACGCAAAAGGTCGGAAAGAAAGAGAAACGAAAAGAAGCACCGACACGGACGGCCTGCTTTCGTGGCCGCCTTCCGTGCTGACGACGAGGGCGAGAACGAATGCGGTGGTGGTCGATGGAAGAATGGATGGTCAAGAGGTTGATGACTGATGTGTTGTCTCACGCTGCTTGTTAGTGGCGTTTGCTTCCCTGGTCACGATACACGACGCACTGCACCTGCCGCCGGAAAGCAACCTGATAAGGCACTCAGTCGCGAGAAAAAGTGGGATTTGACCGGCAAAAATTGACCACAATGGCGGGACCAGATGACGCTACGTCGAAATCGGGCATCACCAGAGATGCGACCCAAGATCCACGGAACCTACTATTGTGGATGTGACCACAGACGAAGACCACATAACCAGGGCCTGCAATGTATTGTTTGTAGTGTTTTGTATTGTATCTGGTACTGCGTTAGTTTCCGCGCTCGGTAGACGACGTAAACCACACGCGAACAAATACAATACAAAGGACGATACATTACATTACATTGTAGGCTCTACCAATACCCCGTGAGAGGTTCTATGCGGTGTCCTCATCGGACGACCTGCAAGCGTCTGGTTGTCGTGTGCCCTATGCCTTTCCGTTTGCCACTTCCCGCCCTAGCCGCATGCCCTACAATCGTGCCGTTTCGCAACCGACCACTAGCTCCCGTAGAACAATTGGCCTAGGTGATTTTCGAGTTCGTTGGGGAAACACTCTATACAGTAGGATCATCATGCAGGATGGACGAGCGTGAGCTCACAACCAACTAGAAGCGTCAAGCTTTTGATTACCTAGTTGGCACATATTTTCAACTAAGACAAACTACCATGCACAGAATCACACGAATCCGCCGGTCATTCAAAAAGTTATCCAACAGACAACCAAAGGAGCTCGTCACGTCTGCTCATGCGGTGATGGTACTGACCTGCGCGCTCAACAGTACCCATTCTCCTTGAGCCAAGCCCGCAGCGCATCCGCATCTCGGGTCCGGTACGCCGCCCGGGCGCGGATCTGGTCCTTAACCGTCTCAAGCGTGCGCCCGAAGGCGGCCGTGTCCTTGTCGGCGAAGAACTCCTCGATCTCCGCCACGGCGCTAACATCCACGAACTTACCCAGGGAGACCTTCACCATGCGGTCCAGAATGATGGGGTTGCCGCCCAGCTTCTTGAGGAGCACGTCATCCCAGTGCTCGCGGATGTAGTCCCAGAGCAGCTGGCGGGCCACGCGGTTGTTCGCCAGCGCCCTGCCGAGGATGTGCATGTCCGCCGGCGGGACGGACTCGGAGGCCGGGGCGGGAGGGGAGATGCTCATGAGGAACGGGAGGAGGACGTCTTTGATGATGGCCGGGTCGGAGGCCGCGCCCATCGCCATCAGGCAGAACTCCTTGCCGTCGACCGCGGGGGTGGTGTACCACTCGTTTTTCAGAGCCGCCACCGCGCTGGCGGGGTCCTTGCGGATTGCTGCGCGGTAGACAGCGGAGCGAAGATCGGCGTGGATCGCAGTCTTGTCGCCATCCGTGAAGAATGAGTCGAATCGGGACTTGCCCTCGTCAAGAATCCTGTAGGTTGTTGTGTGTTAGTAGGTCATGGTAGTCCTAGCTCGAAGAATTCGAAGAATTGGACCGGACGGGATGCCAGGCCCTCTACTGTACTGCCTTACTTTTCATGTCCATTCAAGATAGCAGTGAGGATCAGGCGCTTGCGGAGCAGGCTCTTGTTGTAGTCGTCGTTGGGCGGAACATCCCAACCAACCGTTGCTAACACGCCGTCGATCAGTCGGAGAGTAAACGCCTCCAGGCCCTTGCGGATGGTCTCATCGCCGCCAAAAACGCTCTTCATCGACCCCAGGGCATCTAGGGCCTGAGACAGCACGCGGTACTCAGTCTCGCCGCCGAACCCCTGGATGAAGGAGAGCAGCGCAGGGGTGGTAGAGTAACCAGCGAAGGCCAGCTCCGACACAGATGCGGCGGTGAAGATCTTATCAGCAGAGCTGAGACGCTCCAGCTGCTTCCCAAGAGTGGCTAGCCGCTCAGGAGGGTAGTTGACCAGGTAAAAGGCGGTGGCATCCTTATTGAGCAGGTAGAAGTCGCTGCTGATGCCCTCGAATGTAGCCTCCTTGCTCGTCAGAGTAGTTGACTTATTAGGCAGCCCCAGCGGCACCCACCAAGTCGTCGTGTCATCCTCAGGCTTGACGTCGCCGGTCGCGAGGAAGCGCGATTGCTTTAGCGTCACTGAATTGGCACCTTCAGTCACGGTCACGACCGGGAAGCCGATCTTCTCGATCCAGGGGGCCATCAGATCATTGATGTTGAGCCCGGAAGCCTCACTGAGAGCAGACCACAGGTCCTCGGTCTTGGCGTTGGCAAATGCGTGCTTCTTGAGGTACGCAGAAACGCCCTTGAGGAATGTCTCCACCCCAAGGTAGCTGGCCAGCATTCGGATGACGGAGCAGCCCTTGAGGTAGCTGATATGGTCGAAGATCTGGTTGACGTCAAGGGCGTCTCGGACAGGCACCTGAATGGGATGGGAGGCCCGGATGGAGTCAAGCTCTATCGCTTGCTTCATTCCCTCGTTCACGAACTGCGGCCACACATTCCACTCCGGATGGAGATGATCGATAGCGAGCCAGCCAGCCCAAGTGGCAAAGCCTTCGTTGAGCCACAGCTCGTCCCACCAGGACATGCTAGTATTTCCCATCACAATTTCGCCCGTCAGTACAACTTCGCTTGAGGGCGGTACATGAGATGACGGAGCTGGTATTTTGACACTAATGGGTTGTTGGGCTTTACTCACGTTGTGCTATTTCCAAACCACTGATGGGCCAGTTCGTGCGCCACCACGTAGGCCACCCGGTTGCGGAAGCGCACATCCGAGAGCTTCTCATCGAACAAGACGGCGGTGGTTCGGTACGTCACCAGACCCCAGTTCTCCATAGCCCCGTGAGTGAACTCGTGAACAGCGAGAATGTCGGCTTTGGGCAGCGGGTAGTCGACGCCGAACCTCTCGCTGAAGAAATCGATTATCTTAGGCGCGTGCTCCAGGGCCCAGCGTCCTTGCTCGATGAGACCGCGCGTGGTGTAGACTCGGACGGGGAGCTGCTTGCCCTCATACCGGCGCGAGGTGAAGGCCTCGATGTACTCGAAGTCGCCTACGGCCCACGCGAGTAGGTAGGTGCTCATGAGAGGGGTACGCTCGAATGTGACTAGGGTCGTGCCCGGCCGGACCTCCTTAGTATCCTTGACAGGCATGTTGCTCAGCGCGACCTGGTCATTGGGCAACTCGATAGAGAAGTCGAACGTGGCCTTCAGGTTCGGTTCATCAAAGCACGGGAACGCACGGCGGGCATCACACGACTCGAACTGAGTGCTCAGCATGTAGTGAAACTCCTCGTCCCTGGGAACAGAAGCAACTGCGGGCGCCGCCGGCTTGTACTGGCTGCGGTAGAACCCAGCCATGTCATGGTTGATGACGCCAGTGAAGTCAATGGTGAGCTTGACCTTTGCAGAAGCCGGAAGCTCTTCCGGGAAGCGGATGGTGCAACGCTGTTTCTTCTCGTCGTAGTCGAACCCGGCCGCAGTCTGGGTATAGACCGCCTTTGTGTGCTGAAGATACGGTCAGAGCCAACTTGGAGGCACATAGGAAGGGTAGTACACGATCTCATCATACCTGTACCTCGATTTCCGCGGATTTGAGCTGAAGCTCCAGAGTGTTGAGGGTGATCTCCTTGGAGGGACGAGTCAGCCCCCCGGTGATACTATAGATCACACAGCTAATTAGCGGTCCGGTTTCTCACACAGGTACCCGGGTAGGTAGTATGCTATATGCGGCTTGCCGCTTGTACGTGGCGTGTCACAAGCGGGAAAAGAATAGACCATACGAAACCTTCCCACTGTAAGTCCAACCAGTGAGGTCCAGGTTTGACAGTGACAAGTCATAATGACCCGGCCGGAAGTGGTCCGGCAAGATGTCCCTGTCCGTCATCGTTTCGTTCCTTGCTCTCCTGGCCTGATGGGAACAAGACCTCGACTGACCCAGTCTTGAAAGGGCTGGTCGGTATGAAAGATTCGTGTTCTTGTTTCTTTGGATGAAAGAGCCGCGGGAACGAACAGCAAAGAAGGAAGGCAAGGGTTTAAACGCAGAATCGTGGTTAGGACATGAAGCGAAAGCTCGAGTCTGCTGTTGTTGAAGATGACCCCGCAGTGGGGAAGACGCCCGGCTTCGCACGGCGGCCAAGCATTGTGCCAATGCCGGAACCATCGGAGAGGGGCTGCAGGTTCCTTGTGGCCCGAGCGCTTTCACCAAAACATCACAGCTTTGAAGCAGCCATGGTCGCGACAACCTCAGTGACGCGCCCGAAATCGAGCACGCCATGGCTTACGGCTTGCCTCGTTGGTCCTTCTGCAGACAAGAGTCTGTTGGGCTTCTCCTCGGCAACCGCGATTGTCAATGAGACCCCGCTCGAACCATCCTTCTAGGCCGTCCTCTGCGAGACTTTCTTTACAAGAATCATGAAAAGGAGAGGAAAATTCGCAGCCCTATCAGGCCAGGCCTTGCCGTGTTCACCCCAGCCCCCACACTGTATATTGGCACTGTCCGGGAACCTACCCTAAAAGGCATCATCAAGCATCCTCACCCTAGGAACGTCAACATTAGGAGATATTGCCTGGGCTTCATTCTATACTATGCGGCGATTTATCCCAATAGTTCAATTGGTCGGCGTTAATTTGTGATGGCATCCCTAGACGGACCTTGCCACAGTCGGGAACAACAACTCTATCCGCATGGAAACCCCCCGACCAGGAGAAAAGACGCGAAAACGATGCGCCATACCGATAAATGGGTTCTCAAACTCCAAATGTCTAAACCCCAGATCCAAGAGACGAGACATACAAGCCGCCAATGCGTAATGGCCCTGAAAACAGAAAGACTCCCAAACAGAGAAAAGTCACAACCAGCCATGCCTCCAGATAATACGCCCAGTATCAGCCCTTCACCCATCAGACTCATCAGGTATAAAATGTTGACAACACAACAACCACCCCCCATCAGAGCCCTGCCTCCACGTGCTCGCCACCCTCGCATTAACTACATCATCATCACCACCACCACCCGAACCATCACCACCCCTACTACAACTCCTCCTCCTCCTCCTCCTGTTCCTGGCAGCTACCGTCGGAGTAATACTCATCTCGTACATCATACAAACGCTCATCAAACTAGTCTGCACAAAGCTCTGTCCCCCCGAAGCAATGCGATACCCCCTAAACGGCGGCCGATGTTGTTGTTGGCCCCCCTCCATCTCCATATCCTCCATCTCCATCTCGCCGCTAGAGACATTACAGCGCGCTGCAAGCCTATCCAGCGCGTCGCAGACCGCCTCGCCGGAGCCCAGCGCGGAGTGGTCGCCGCTCGGCGAGATCAGCGGGTTGATCATCACGCAGTCCGGCGCGATGTAGCGCTTCGCCTCCTGCACGCCGCTGCCGCTGCCGCGGCACAGCGCCCGCCACAGCTGCGCTTCAGATTGCTTGGCGGTGCGCTGGCTGCTGGCGAGGATGCTGTGCTGGGTTTTGGGTTTGTCGAGGCGCGACATCGTGATTGTCGCTCGCTCGCTAATTCTACTCGCTTGCTTTGCTTAGCGATGTTGGTTTCGGCGGTCTGGCTGGCGTCGATGCGGTGCGTCGGTGGGTAGGTAGGTAGGTGATGGCACCGCTGTGAGAGGAGAGGGGGGAGGGAGAAGAGGTAGATGGAGTCTGACGTAGCAAGGTCGGTTCAGTAGACTCCCGCGGTGCGCTAAGCCGGTAGGCACCTAGGTAGAAGGTAGGAAGGTATGGTAGATATCATTCGGTGCGCTTGTGTTGTATTCGCCTAGGAGTGTTCAGGGAGGGTGTGGGACGGTGGAGGGTCTTGGGAGGTCTTCGGCGGCAATGCTGAGAGAAGGCTGTATGTCGTTGATGGGCCGGGAAATGGGGAGCCCCGAGATTATAGTTGGGCATCAGAAATACCCAGAGGTAGGTATGTTGGGCATTCGTCCCGTGATGGATGAATGGCGTTGATGAATCTTCGCTGATGACCGTGTGTTCCTGGTTCCCCCCCTATGACGTCAGTGGTTGTGTCCGAAAACCACTGCGCAACTGAGCCGCAACCGCACGACCCTCCCCACCAATATAATCATTCCAACTCTCTTCCTCGTATCCCGCCATTGCCGGATGTCTCCGATGCAAGGGATAATCCTTCCCGGTCGGTAGGTAGTAATAGTTCCGCAACCAATAAAGAAAATCAGGGTCCGAGGGGTCCAGTTCCCGGCTTTGCCAGGGCTGTAGGGAACTGCTGGCATGTAAGTCCCGTGGAAACAGATATTTATCGCTCGGCTTCAAGACCAAGGAGCACTGGAAAAAGCGCCCCCGAAATAAATAAGGCCGCAATGATTGGGTTGATCAAATATTCTAAGCGATAAATATTACACCTAACCAGGTAGGTATCTATTCTAGAGGAGAAAATACCGGCGTATGAAAACCAAGCGACTCTATCTATTGCCCAAACCTTCGCAGCCAACGAACCAGCGAGATGCTATCACCGTGCAGCGACATGTCGGAGCCACAATCTCTTCCTACCTACCCGCCTATCTATTAATACGGGCCTCGCGTTAGGTCTAATAAGTCGGTTTATCCTGCAAGCTCGCCAGGTTTTCGGAGGGGAGAGAGACTCTGGGTGATGATGATGATGATGATGATGATGATGCCCCGTGTTGCCACCAGCCATCATCAGAGCCGAGCATCTCAAATCTTTCGTGAGCCCATCATCATCCGTCAAGGTGCTCTCTCCGCTCGTCCAGCTACTTCTTCTCGAAGAAAGTCGTCGGCAGCTCGAAGTCCGGGATGCGGTCCTTGAGGAACTTGACGGTCTCCTTGACAATGTCATATCCCTGGACGAAGTCGGGGATCTGCGGGGGGATTTCTGAATTATCACCAAAATAGGTATGTTAGTTATGTTGCCAAACAGCACCTAGCTAGCTGCCCCCATCCATGCCATAATGTGTTGGCGAAAATCTGAGTAATTTGGTAGGCGAGTGAGTGTACTACTTACTCGGAACGTTGTCCATGGTCTTGGAAGCTTCCTCGGTGACGAGCGCGACATTCTCTTGACCGGTAACGCTCAGGATCTGGAATACGGTGGCCCTCGGCTTCCGGATCTCCTCCCACAGACCAAGTCGCTCCTCGACTTGCTCTGGCTCAGCGCCGACCAGGGCGATGCCGAGAGCGACTGCGTCCTCGATGCCCATGGTGCCACCTTGGCCGTAGTCTGTGTCACCCATCAGTTGATATGTTGCTAGGAATGATGCTAGGTGATATAAGCTCTGTAGGAAAGGAGGGGAAGGAGAATAAAAGCACTCACGCGGGAGCATTGGATGCGCAGCGTCTCCGGCGAGGCACAGCTTGCCTTTGCGCCAAGTGGGAATCGGGGCTCGGTAGTGCAGTGGCCACGACCTCACCTGAGTTGCTTTCCTATCGACGGCGAACTGGTCAGCATACTTGCGTGAGCTTTTGTTTCCCTTGCCTCCTTGTTCCCAAGGGCTGCAAAGTACGTGAAGGTGGCTAGGGGTGTCTGGTGACGGGATGGAGAAGCACCTACTTCAGGATCTCCTGGAGCTTGGGGTGAAACCAGGAGACGTAGTCATGGAACGCATCCATGTCGGCTGGCACACTCGAGCCGTCGACGTCCGAGATCCCGAGGTCTTTGTTGTGGTACATGCACACAAAGTTGAAGAGTTCGCCCCTGGATCGATCGCTTGTCAGATACTGCTTAATCGTTCTTGGCCGGGTAACTAGAGGTACCTAGCTGGTCGGGCTAGCTCAGGGTGAGACTTACTGTCTGCACGGATACGCAAGAAACTGTACAGGACCCGTATAGACCCGGAGCTGGGCGTTGCACTCATCAACCCACCATTTGGTCGTGGGATCGCTCTGCAGGACTTTCGCGGGGATAATGAAGCGGAAGCAGGAGTTCTGAGTGTGGTGATTCGCGAGATTGCCTGGGAGAGGCCGCGGCTGGTTGGGATGTCCAAGAATCTCCTCGACCGCCGTGGAGTGGATGCCATCCGCGGCAACGATCAGACCGCCAGTGATGACCTCGCCGTTGGCAAGTGTGATAGTCGCTGACTCGGTGTCCTAGGTGCGGCGGGCAAGGGGAAACGCAAAGGCGGTACCAAGATAATAAGCTTAAATTCCAAGATCAAGCTGAGGAGGAATGAAACCGATTGTAGCATCCAGTGCATGGGCGCTGGTGTCTTGGTATCCCTCTTTGGTACGCCGGTACGGGCGTAAGGGAAAGAGGGGGTCCTGGAAGGGAGTCAAGGGAAGAGGAGTCGACTTACGAATTTCACAACCTCCGAGTTCACGTGCAGCGTCGCGGGCGTGCCGTGTCCCTCAGCCTGCGTGGCCAAGCGCCGCAGGGACTCGTGAAAGTCGACACGGTGCATGAAGAATGTAGGGGCGCCATACTTGGCTGTGGCCCTCTCGCCCATCGGGATGGGGAGCCGAGTCTCGTCCAAGGTCTTGCCGTTGAAGAGCCTGACGCCACGGCTGACGTCGTACTTGCTCTCCTTGGGGTCGATTCCCCACGCTAGGAGAGGCCGTGAAGCGTTGGCAGTGAGGTTCATCGCGGCTCCGAACTCGCCCCTAAAGCCCGAGCGCTCGAATACCTGCACCACGTGTCCAGCGCGCCGGAGCGAGATCGCGGTTGACAGGCCAGCGATGCCTGCTCCGACGACTAACACGTTCAGCATGATGGGATAAGACTGCCTTCACAGCAATGAGGGCACTGAGTTAGCGTGAGAGAGTTAAAGGGGGAGAAACAATGGTGGAGAAGAAAGAGCCAAGTATAAGAGCTCTCAGTTTCTAAGGGGCTGAGTAAGGTCCAGAAAAAGGCGGCGGCGGGAGGACGCCTTCATGCAAACTATGTTGGCATGTGTAACACAAGTACTATTATACTAACGGGAGCGTGCAGGATCTTGACTCGTCAATAATGACTCAAATGGAGAGGAGGTGAGGCAATATTCCGATGGCAGTCCGTGAGATTTGGAGAATGACTCTGGTGGAATATTTGTCGGTAAGGGTAGACAGTCACTGTTGCCCAGCCAAGCCCAAGTGGCCCTCCCATTACGGTCAGTCTGCAATTTCCTTCAAGTCATCATAGGCAGGGAGGGAAGGGCAAGTTTGGTAGCTTAGGCTCAACAAATTGCGTCCCAACAACGGAAGGCGGGGACCAGAAAGGTAGAGCGCATACAAAGAATGGCAGAAGGCAGGATGCCCGTCTGGCGTCCTCCAACGTTGTTGCTCAAGACAATGAGACACTTTGTGGTTGGCTCCACAAGGTCAAGGACCTTTTTGATTATCGGGATGGTACGATGCTTGCGCTGCGAGAGAAAATCGTGGCGATGTCACTAAGTGCGAGTTGAAGTCCGTATCTCGGAGGACTCTTGGTGAAGAGGTGTACGTGTTTATAGAAAGAGAGAAGAACGGGAGGAAAGCTTGCTGGCGAGAGAACATCCCCTTTGTAAGGAATGGCCACATGTTCAAAAGCAAAAGCAGCTGGAGAAGTGAGTAAACGGCCCATAACGGTCCAACGGCGGTTATTCACTTCGAACTTGGAAGCTTAGGGATGCACGCTGCCGGACCTCTTGTCTTATTCACCTAAAGGGCTCTATTGGGCTTATTAAAAGCCATGGCTTTGAGCTGAAGGCAAGGCTAGTATCTATCGTAATGGATGGAGGAGACCAACACAAGGGACGAAATAGGGGGTACAGGCAGTTACCCCTGAGCCTCACGTGGCTCAGAACGAGGACACCATGTGAATTTTAGTGATCAAGAACTTATCGTGCTCGAATCAGCGACAGACCGGACGAACAAGGTGATATACAGTCACAGTCAACGGCGGATTGTGTCCTGGGGTTTCGCCAAGATTCAAACTAAAGCGTTTGAACGGAAGAAGTGAGGCAGACAGATACGTGACGTCCCATGAACACAAGTGTACACATTCGCAAACGGAGTAGACCGTGCAAGACCCAATAGTATCAAGTAATAAGACATTTGTAACCACACCTCATTAATGTATGGCAAGATCTAGCTACTCTCCTAGCCGTTGATAGCTCACCTCACCCACCGGTATGACGATAGCTTATGGAACGGGACAGCCGGAAAGATATTGCGACATGCTCTCTGGAGCAACATTTAGTCGTTATTACTATATTTAGCAAGTGTCCCGTTACACCGTGAAATCGAAAGTACCAAGGCTTCGGCTCCGGACCAGCTCGGACAAGGCGGCCGGGAACACCTCTTTGGGATGCCAATGATTGACGCATGGGTACTATCACTGAGGCGAGGGGAAGACCATCAATACCTCTTCCTAGGAGAGATAGGCAACCCGGGAACAGAGCTGGCAGAAGACGAGATGTAGATATGAGCTCCGAGTTTTTATCCCCACTGACGAGACCGTTGAATGGGGCCGTGATCTGTGATCCAGAGACACTTCACAACAAGTGGGGAGCCAGGAACGCACAATTCTTCGTATCGATGCTTCGTATGCGATGTTGTATACGAGCAACCCCTGCCATCGGCATTACTATCATGACGGCCCAAGCGCGGACAGGGGCATACGACTTAGGACAAACCAGGTCTGCCCGTTGCAACGGTGCAATTTCCCCCCTTCTTTGAACCCTCTAATCTCTTTGATAACAGGAGAGTATAGTCGATAGGTGTGGTTGTAGGTCCGAGACGAATATAGCAAGCAAATGAAATTTGATTAAAATCGAGTAAGCAAACCGCAAATTAACGAGCGACTGTAGCAGAAGTTGCACTGCTTTGTTTGAGTTTTTATCAAAAAAAAAACGAGCGTTGGTTGAAGGGCCAATCCAAGATCGGATCGTATATACAGACTAGAAGCCAAAACAAAAGGGAGAGTGGGTTGTAACAGCTTGCATGTTTCCAAGTTGGCGAGTACCCAGCACCGCTGGGGAGAGAGACAGAGAGAGTGAGTTTACATATACCGCGAGGCAAACAGAACTGGCATGGCAGGTTTTAACCGGAAAGACATTTAAAAGAAGCGTTTCGTCTCGCCATCAACCACCCCATCTTCCTGTTTTTTAAACATCGTGAGACACTCCACAAGGACACAAAGACAGTGAGTCGACAGTCTAGTAAGTGTACCGGAACCTCTTGTTCTCCTTGTCGGTCATGCGGGCCCAGATCTCGGGCGACATGAACGCGTCCTCGGTCTCGGAGTCGTGGGCGGCGGCGCGCCTCTTGTTCTGCCAGACGTAGTATCCGAACAGGCAGACGGTCGTGAAGGCGCAACCCGCCTGGGTGCCCATGACGGCCAGCTTGGCGGGGCGGTAGTCGGGTGCGTCGCGGGCCTGGAAGGTCTGCGGGCCGATGATGTTGCCGAGGGAGAAGGAGCCGCTGATCACGGCGGCGGCGAAGGCGCGCTTGGTTGCGCCGCCGAAGTTGGCTGCGGTCCACTGTTTTGATGAAGTTCATTGTATTAGCAGGATGTTTTCGCTCTTCCTTAAAAAGATCGAGGGGACAAAGATAGATTGGTGCTCAGTGAGCAGGGAGGAAGGGGGGTTGGGGATGTGAAACTAACGTTGTAGAAGACTGCAAGAGGAGCAACGACGGCATTTACGAGGTAGATGCCGGCCAGGATGCCCTCCTTCTTAGTGGTCGGCAGGAACGACATGAGAGCGCCACCAATGATGCTATGTAGTTAGACGATCCCAGAATTGTTAGTGTTCTGTTTCGCTTGATGGGTTGTGTGACCGAAGTGTCTTTCTTGAGCAGCAGAGATGATCGTCGTGGACTTACGCAGGGATGATGCAGGTCAGGATCCAGGCCCAGCGGTGGGACTGCTTGCGGATTCCGAAGCCGACGAGAAGGGTGAAGAAGATGCTGACAGCGCCGGACGGCATGTTCATCAGGGCGGCCTGCTTGGGCGCATAGCCGAGGTTCTTGATCAGAGTCGCAGAGTACGTGGTAACGACACCGCTAGACACGGAAAGCTGAGGAGAGCAATCAGAAGCGTCTTTGTTAGCCATGGTTATCGGGGTATGTATTTGACATGGCACCTTCATGTTGAGAATGAGGACATCTTCTTTCACTCACCAGAACGACAGACAGCAGCAGCAGGTACAGCTGAGGGTCCGTGAGGGCCTCCAGGATCTCCTTGGGGCGGAACTTGCGGTTCTCGATTCCGGTCTGGTTGACGCTGACGTGCTTCAGGAGCGCGACCTTCTCGTTATCCGAGAGCCAGGGAGCCTTCATGGGCGTGTCGGGCAGGAAGAAGAAGGTGCTGAGGCCGATGACGACGGTGATGGAGCCCAGCACGACGAACATGGTCCGCCAGCCGGCCAGCTTGGAATCGGTGCCCATCTGCTGGAAACCGTAGGACACGGCGCCGCCGAGGATCTGGCCGAGGCCGAGACCCAGGTACCAGAACGAGAAGCGCGGGGCCTGCTCGGACTTGGTGTACCACTGGCTGCTGATGAGCAGCAGCGAAGGCGCGATGGTGGCCTCGAAGATGCCCAGGAACACGCGCGACACGAGCAGGGTTTGGTAGTTGGTCGCGGCCGCACCACAGGCGGTGGCCGTGCCCCAGAGGACGACGTTGGCACCCAGCCATTTGGCCGCGGGGAAGATCTGCAAGAAGTAAACTGTTTGGTAGGGGCGGAGAAAACGGAGAGTTTTTCCAGTGGTGATCAGCCGGCCGTGCCGCACAGTTGTTGGTTGAATTCGGTAGTTGTGTGGCATGGACGCATGATGATGGTTGCCGATGTGCATATGCGCACCACCACTACGTCTTCACACCATGGGAAAAGGGTGGTAGGGTAAAGGTGAGGTGAGGCGAGGTGAGGTGCAGTGAGGTCAGGCAAGGTAGGAGAATACGAAGGTCAGGAGCCAATCTTACTGTTGGGAATTTCGAAGACAAGCAGACCGACGAACAGGAAGGTCGCGATGTTTGAGAAGTCATTGCCCTGAAGGTTGAGGTCCTTGTTGAGGTTCATGACAGCGGCATACTGCAGTGAGAACAGACGTTGTCAACGGCCCGATCATCCACCAGGTTTGCTTTTGACAGGTTGCACGGCATGGAGTGTCTGTGTGGCAGACCAGACACAGTTTGCCCGCCCCGGCATGTTGGGATGGTTGGAGTCAGAGGGGGATGGGACGGAATGTGCGTCAAGGAACTCAAAACTTACGTTGAGAATGACCTTGTCCAAGAACTGCATGGTGTAGCAGAGGAACATCAGGGGAACAATGTGCCAGTCGATCTTGCGACGAAGCGCCGAAAGGTCGACGGACTCCTTGCCCTCCGCATCCCGGTGCTCGTTGAGGAACTTCCAGGCAGCGTCCACGCCGGCGGTGCCGACTTCCTCTGAGGGCAGCGGGCTGGTGACGACCTCCTTGAGGTCCTTCTCGTCGTGGACAGACATTTTTGATCAAGAGGGGGAGGGGAAAAAGACAAGGCAGAATGGGAGGAAGATGGGCTTTGCTTCTTTCCAAGATCGACAACACTGGAAAGACGGCACGGTAATTGGAAGTGTGATCAAGAGAATAAAGGTCCGGGTCGGGGAAAAGGGAACGACTAGCTAGTCAGTCGCGGCTCTCCTAGGGCAGTGTCCCACAGTTGGATCGGCAGCAGCACCGAGAGGCGTCTCAGGGGAAATACCGAGACTAGGAACAGCTGCACGGAAAGGGCAGGTCCGGAGACAAGAAGAGCGGAGGCAAGGCCGGAGAAGAACCGACAAAAAAGACTAGACGATGGTGGTGGCTGGTTGGATGGCAAGGAAGGGCAGGATGAACCAAAACAACGGACGTCTTGGACGGGGGTCGGACACGCACGCACACTCACACACGCACACACAAGGGAGGGGAAGGGAAAAGAAAGATCTCAGGAGAGAAGAGAAGACCGGTGGCGTTCATCACGAGTTAAAGGGCGAGTCGGAGAGCATCACTTCCTCCCCAAAACAGTAAAGCCAGAGGCAAACCCACCGCTGGGGCACGTTTCTGTCCCCATCCGGAGATTGAAGTGCAACGGTGCCGGGGACGCCTTTCTCCCTTTTCCAATATTTGGCACTGCCGAGACATGAATGACCTCCTCGAGCAGGGAGAAACGGGTCTCACGGCAGGGCAGGACGACAGAAGGAGGCAAGAAGGCGGACCAGAACGGTTTGACTGCATTCGAACAGTCGTTTTATTGCTGACAGGCCATGCTGGGTCCCTGGGGAGCGCAAGGGAGAGACAAGAGGGGTATCCTGGAAGCATTCTTCTTCTCCCCTTCCATTTTCTTTCCTTCGTTTGCCTCCTCTGCGATACGTTGTATGGATGCCGGGACTGGGCTTGCACATTGCACAAGGAGCAAGCATCGAAATGTGACTGGACCGTTGGACACCGTTGGCCGTCTTCGGCAAGGGCGGCGAGAGGTGTGGGTGTGAGTGCATCTTGCTATCTTGTGTCGTTGGCAGCAAATTTCTGCGGGTGGCAGCCAGTATCGGCCCATCCTCCCCTCACCCCGCCCAGGATGCACACCCACGCTGATCCAGGCCAATCTGGGCCAGTCGCCGTCCGACTTGCTGCTTGCTTTTTTGTGCTCGTATCCACCAGACAAAGTTCGGGGTCCTCCCGTGGTGGTTTCGCTTGGCGTTCAGATCGAGCTTGGTGTGTGTGGGGTGGATGCTTGCGGGGCCTCGTTGGAGCTCCAGAGAACATGTCCAGGGTCCTGGAAAACATGAAGCCAAAAGGGGGAAGCGGCGGCTGTTCCGTGAACTACTAAGCATCAGGGATCAGTGAATCTGGCGGGGCTGTTTACCTACCACGTAGCAGGTACCTGCCTCCATACCACAGTACCTCCCTAGCTTCTGGGAGCCTGGGAGAAGGGTCGCCCCTGCTAGTGCTCCTGCAAGGCGCTGCTAGTCAGTACCTGTGGTATTGATGTGATGTTGGCTGCAATCGCGCTGCATTCAATGCGCTGCAAAGCTTTGTGGAGACCTGCTGGGGCTTCTGCCCCGTTCTCGCCCCAGTCCACATCATCCCGTTATCCCCCGTTTTGGCAGCTTATTCGAACCAGCTCCAACCAGGGATCAATGAGCTCTTTCCAAACGGCCACGCCACCTGCACTTACCGGTCACAATTTCTCTCAAAGCACAACACCGGTCTGCCCCTCCTCTCGCCTCTTGATTGTTTTGGGATACCCTGTTCCTTATTTTCGCGCGACAGGGGGGTCTTTGCCAAAAGAACGACGCTCACTGGATATCACGTATAGGAGCCCCTGTCCCCTGGAAATATTCGAATCGTGCAGCTCGTGTGTGCAGGTTCAACAGGCAGGTGAGGTTGGGGCAGGCAAAGCAGACAGGCCTCGCACAGACTTGCAGCTCAGAGAAAGCATCCCAAATTCCTCCGTCCCATATCAAGTGCATTTATTATGTCGGAGGGTGACTAGTAATATTATTATTAACGTTATTATGGGATCAGGACCGGGCCGTATGTGCCAGAAATGCCAGAGCCGGCAGAGACAGAACGAAAATGAAGCGGCAGAAGCGGCACTGACACGGCAACCTCGGTCAGTTAGTGCGCTGCGTCCCAACTCCCGGCACCTTTCCGCCCCGTGCATGCAACAAGCTACCAGAGCCTCAGGGGCGAGCGGGCGGGCGGGCGAACAGACGGCGGCACTCACAGGCAGGCAGGTTGCCTGTTGGCAGCGGACATGGGGCCGTCGTTCCTTTGCTCGGGGGCGTTTGGGGGTGGTGAGGGTGAGGCTTGGACGCTTGGAAAACCACTTATCAAAGGATCCAGAGAAACGTCGAATGGCAACAGCCATGTTTCGATATCACTCGCTTGAGAGTCGCCTGAGTCGCGTC